>JBBPDE010000015.1:7123036-7133495 GCA_037974605.1 Nannopetersius ansorgii | reverse complement strand
AGAGAGAGGGAGAGAGAGAGAGGGGGAGAGAGAGAGAGAGAGAGAGAGAGAGAGAGAGAGAGAGAGAGAGAGAAAGAGAGGGATAAAAGTGTCAGAGCTGTGGATGTAGAGAAGGGAACACCTGAGGCAGAAAGGAGAGATAAGAAGCCGTTGGGGAAGCAACAGGCAGGAATAATCAAATGAAGAGAGCGGGTCCCTTTGTAATCTGTTACACGGACCATAAACATGAGAGAAAAGCGTTGAGGACCCCATGTGAAGGAAAGAAAGGGGGGGAAAACATTTACGGAACCTCGCTGACCTTGAGACAAGCAGGGAAGTGTTAAAATATGAGCCGCCCAGGGCTGCTACACACATCTGTCTTCCTCAGTGTCAGTTTTATAAGGGCCTAATTGCGCAGCGCATCCCTCTCGGCCGCGGCCCGCCGGAGCTGTCGGGCGACCGCGCCACAGTCCAGCGCACGGAGCGGCCTTTCCCCTCCCAGAAGAGGGAGTTCTCAGCTCTCTCCCACTCACATCACATCTGCATGACAAGCTCCACAACAACGGGGGAGCAGCCAGCACAACAAACCCCGGCAAATAAATCACACTTCACAGCCCATGTGCTGCCACTGCGCCCCAGACGCCGCCTGATATCACGCCTTAAACAAGAACACACACAGCGCAGGGGCGCGGGTCTCCGACCTCACAGTGACTCTACAGGCACAATTACTCAAAAATGACTCCATTTAGAACCAAGTAAGAACTATTTTCCTGAGTACATTTAATGCACACATGTGACTGGAGGAGCTATTCACACACTACTGCAATAAAGAAAAAAGCCGCAGCAAGTGAAATCATCTTAAATCCTCTCAAATAATACAATTTTCACACTGAGATTAAGAGAATACTACAATACTATAATACTTATACTATGATATATGATGTAAAAGTGATATGATAAATATTACATGCATGATATACATGACTATAGATTAATATTAAACGAATGATACACAGAGTTCGCAAAAAGGAAAGTTGTTCATTAAATGACTTTAAACAAGTAAAATAAGATGAATAACCTTAAAAATGTTCATATATATCATATAATATGAAAGAAAAGTGACTAGATGTAATATATATTTGTCAAGATTCTCAGTGCTGTGTAGAAACAAAACACTGCAAATTACATTCATAGCATGATTTTTGTTTAGAAAATGCTATATTTCAATAAAACTACACACAAACATGGATATACTACCCCCCCATCCCCCCCCCACACACACCCCCTTCAAATTAGCCATTTTGTTCCACCATAAAGACTCTCCCAATCACAGCACACCACAAACAACGGGAGGGGGAATAGATGGGCCTCCTCTGAGTCATGTGACCCAGTCCCTGCTTATTTTCAAACATCAAAACATGTCTGGAGAAGAAAACAGAGTGATGGGGAGAGGGCTATGAGGGCTATCTTGTCCACCCAAAGCATGAGGCTAATTGTGCTTTCTTGGACTCGCAGCCACAGAAGGCTATAGCTTCGTCAGAAATCAAAATTACGATCTCCAGATGATTGGACCAGTGCTCAGCTGCACCACACAGGAGCCCTTAGTATGTAATAAATAAGCCCTTAGTAACTATTACATGTTCTAAAATTGGAAAACAGCCTAACGATTACAATTTGGCCAAACATTCAGCACATACTTTGCTGAATATTGTGAGAATGGATTACAATCACTCCTATAATTTTGCCACGATGTATGAATTACCACCTTCAGACCGCTGCCTCATCACACACTGATGCATTTTTCCAGCTCTAACAGAAAGCGATCCCTCACTTCCACCAATACACCAGATGTAAGAAGACTGATTATACATGTATTATGATAAATCACAAGCTGAATCAGACAATAACGTTTCTATTGGAAGTGGGGGGGGGGGGGGGTTGTTAATGTCTGCTAAATCCCTCCCCCCCCCCCCCCTCCCTCCCCCCCCCTCCCTCTCCCCTCCCCCAACGTATGCTAAATCAATACTGGACTTTAATCTGAGAAAAGAGTCTCATTAACAGCAATAATAAAACTACCTGCAGTGTATCTTTCAAGCTTTTTTGCAAGAAGATAATTATGGCCATCATCAAAAAGACAATCGCTTAATTAGGAAACTCTATTTTCTTGAAATCTAAACCAAAACTCCATGATTGGTTTAGTTTCGTGTTCAAACAGAGAGCACTCTGCTCCTATCTCCAAGGTCAAGGTGACACTTGGAACAAATTCTAAACAGTCTGGACTCCAGGAGATAAGGTTGTTTTCAGCTAAGTTTTATGACGGTCCTAACGACGAAGGAAAATAAAGTCACTGAATTGGTTTTGGATGAAAACAGGAGATAATTTGATGGAACTAATTTGAAGCGACTGGTTGAACTTCACTGATGTGTGCTTTGGATTGGGAGCCAGCACAAATTTCCCAGTAGTGAGCTATAAGCTAAACAAGCTCACTTTTAAGCTACAAACACAACGAAATGGTCTCTAGATCAGAGTGGCACATTTGACCCCTACAGACATCCTTTCAACATGAAGAGCTTTCATCCTGCAGTCTCAAACCATTTCAGTTAGCATACTGATGAGTGACAGCAGTGGCAGCTCAGTGAAGATGTTATCTGACAGATGTAGGGCTGCTGCAAGACACTTCACTGAACCCTAAATTATTACCCTTTCAATTTCAAAAACACACAGGCCAAACAATGTGGAATGGAAAACCCAGAGTCACACCCAGAAAAGTGCAGGGATATAAAACTATGAATCTAAATCAGATATTTTGACTGTTAGATCAAGTGAGAATGATGGACAGATGGATGGACAAAGACAGACAAAGAAACAAAAAAATAGACAAACAAACAGAACAAAGCAAATTAATACATAAATAAAGTGAAAATGTCCATCAGATATGTGGTTGGATGAATGGATGGGTGACTGGTTGGACAAACATGTATGTATGTATGGGGGTACTGATGGATGTAGATAAGTAGGTAGGTGGATGGATGGGTGGACGGATGGGTGGATGGATGGATTCACGCATGGTGGGTGGATGGATGGATGGATGGATGGATGGATGGATGGATGGATAGATGGATGGATTTGTTGGTGGACGGATGAATGGATGGATAACTGGATGAATGAATTTCCCAGGGGAATCGTCGGGAGGGATTAATAAAGTCTTAATCTATTTATCTGAATGGTTGGGTGGATGTACGGATGGGTTGGGTGGATGTACAGATGGGTTGGGTGGATTGGCGGATGGGTTGGGTGGATGGACGGATAGGTGGATGGACGGATGGGTTGGGTGGATGGTCGGATGGGTTGGGTGGATGTACAGATGGGTTGAGTGGATGTACAGATGGGTTGGGTGGATGGTCGGATGGGTTGGGTGGATGGACGGATAGCTGGATGGACGGATGGGTTGGGTGGATGGACGGATGGGTTGGTGGATGGACGGATGCTTTGGGTGGATGGTTGAGTGGGTTGGGTTGATGGTTGAGTGGGTTGGGTTGATGGCTGGGTGGATGGTCGGATGGGTTGAGTGGATAGTCGAATGGGTTGGGTGGATGTACAGATGGGTTGGGTGGATGTACAGATGGGTTGGGTGGATGGACAGATGGGTTGGGTGGAGGTACAGATGGGTTGGGTGGATTGACGAATGGGTTGGGTGGATGGTTGAGTGGGTTGGGTGGATGGACAGATGGGTTGGTGGATGGACAGATGGGTTGGGTGGATGGACGAATGGGTGGGGTGGATGGACGGATGGGTGGGGTGGATGGACGGATGGCTTGGGTGGATGGACGGATGGGTTGGGTGGATGGACGGATGGGTTGGGTGGATGGACGGATGGGTTGGGTGGATGGACGGATGGCTGGACAGGTGGACAGAGAGATGGACAGACGGGTGAACTGCTTTATAAATGCATGACACAGAAACACTAACCATATATTCGGACCGTAGGTAGAAATGGTGTATTGATGGGTAGATGGGCAGACAGACAGGCAGACAGACAGGCAGACAGATGAACGAGTGGATGAAATGATTGATGGACGAATGTCACCATCATCCATCAAATACCTGAACTTTATGATTTGTCGAGCTGGATCGGTAGGCAGGGAGGAGGTTGGGTGGAGGGATGGACAGACAGATGAATGGATGAATGGATGGATGGACGGATGGGCAGAAAAAGGAGCAGGCAGGCGGTGGGGCAGACAGACGGGTGAATGAATAATATAGATGAAGAACAATGCTGAGGAGCTGGGGAAGATGCTGTGTTTACCGCCTGCAGAAATGAGCAGCAGGACGCTGAGACTGGCAAAGCAGAGATTTACTGCAGCAGCTTCCCACAGGACCAGCCCCGAGAGGACAGGGCCAAAGATCACACACACTGGAGATCCGCACACTTCTGTTTTGTTTGTCACTGCAGCAGATTTCAACGTACAAAGCCGCGAGAGAAGCCGAGAGACAGTGACACTGGCGAGACTGCACCCGGGGGAAACGGGACACAGAGGCAGGAGGGGCCTGGGAGTGTTTGGTGAATAAATCACCTCGTCTGGTCTGGACGTCACCGTCCTCCCGTTCTTCTGGGCCGCTTTTTGAAGGAGAGGCGGCGGGGATCAGTCAGCATGATGGGCGCTTGCATTAGACCGTCATGTGTCTGCTTTGACAGCGCACCTCCATCACGCTGACATGTTTCCCATAACCACGAGTGTTATTACATCTCCCTCCATATCAAAAACAATTTCATCTGTTGCTGGACTTTTGCATGACACTTCTTCAATGAGACCTTTCAGGGAAGAGAGGAAGGTGGCCTACTCTCAGGCTCGCCTTTTCTGCCACTTCCAGGCACAAACATGTTTACTCTAAATGATGGGACACTATAGGACGCATTCCGTTCACGTGTTCTGCATGTTTACGGCCAGTGCGGCCATAGTGAAATGCAAAATGTGATTTGTGGGTGGACAAAAACGAGGGAGAGTTTGTGCAAAAAGAGGGTGGAGATATTGCACGTGTTGCTGGTTACATGTTCCACTCGGCCGGATTTGTGCTGATTTTCCGCTGCCTTCTAAACTGAGGTGCGAATTTGTTTAAGGGTCTTACAAGACACGTTTAACAACAGCACCAAACACAACCTCAAACATGTGCTGAAAGAAGGTTTACCATCAAGATAACTGCTAAAAATTCAGATTGATGCATGTGACAAGATGAACGGCATGAACGGCTGCAATATTTGTGTGCAGTTTGTGTTAAAATAAGAACCTTGTAGAAAGTTTTAGTTTGACGGAACATCATTCATCAACACCACAATCTCTTCGTCACTGAGTTTTTGTAAGTGTAGTTAGTGGGCAGGGTATATTTTGGTCTGAGCGCATCTTTGGTTGCATCAAGACCCATTTTGCTTTGAGTCTGCACTTGTATGTAAATCAGATCCTCAGTTCTCCCAAGGTCTTGCGCAGGATATCTCCCTCTACTTCCCTCAAACAGAAACCCATCTGAAGTGAAATGTGTGACTGCCTACAAGCGGCTTATACCTCTGACTGATTAGAAAACTCTTTAGAAAAGGACCTGGTAGAACACAATTTCACCACTTAGCTTGAATATTGGCATTTTGGAACCAGATGTGTTTTGGTACTGAGCAGAAAAAAACGTTTTGGCCAGAATTTTGAGTGCATAACAGAGCTGTAACATTTTTGTTGACACAAAAAATGAAACATTATCACAAAAAGCTTAAAATGCAAATGAGTCCCTAAAAAGCTTTATACTGTGCACTGTGAGCATTCTGACTAACCACAGATGTGCCGGATGAGCTTCTGATGGTGTTGTGATGATTCAAGACTTTCCAGTGACCCAACACATGTAAAGAGTTTCCATAATAATGCAACTCATAACAACAAACAAACAAATGTACATATACCTCCACGTTCGAACAGCATCCTCTGTGGGTTTTAAGTCCCGTCTTAAGACCCCCTTTTATTCTCTGGCTTTTAACACGTCGTGAGTTGTGTGGTCTTCTGTATTTTTATCCATTTTAGTTTTTTATCCACTTTATTTTATTTATTTATTTTTAATTTCACTCAGTATTATTTATTTCTGTTACCCTAGTTCTTAGTCTTAGTACATTATTCTTTTAGTTTAGTTATTTTATTTATTTATTTATTTATTTATTTTATTTCACTTATTATTTATTTTTATTACCTTAATTTTTAGTCTTATGACAATATTCTTATTTGTTTTTATTAGTTTTATTGTTTTATGTCCTTAGTTACTTTTACTTTTTTTGATGATGACTAGTGATGCTAAATTAAGTATGTGGCATCTTATTTTTACCCTTTTGTGCAGCACTTTGGAAACTGTTTTAGTTGTTAAAATGTGCTATATAAATAAACTTGGATTGGATTGGATATATCTGTCTACTCAGCCTCAACAAGTTGTTCTTGTCCATCAACACTAAAATTAAACCGATTGTCCAGACGAAGTCCAGACGAAGTCCAGACTGCTTTCTGAACAGCCAATCAGAATCAGTTCATTTACACACAAAGGCAAGACACCAAAAATAACCTGTTTCATTCTAAGGGCTAAAGAACGAGAATAATACTAGTTTGTGGTATTAAAGAAAACCCCATCAATGTTTTTCATAATTCCAGCATTACCAAATTAATGGACGCAGTTTCCAACCCTGATTCTCGGAGGCACTGTTGTACCGAGATGAACACTGTGAAAATTTCCACACTCACTCATAAGGAAGTTTATACGGCCGACAAGCCCAACTTCACTAATTTTCACGCCTGTCAAGGAGTGGAGAACTAAAGCGGCTGGATTTCCGGTTCATCCGAACACTCCTTCAGGGCTTCTTTTAATTTACAAATGTACTCACTTTGCACATTCAGAACTTAAGCCTTGTAAAAACCAAAGTGAAATCCCGAAGATCTACAGCTCCGTTTATTGACTTTACTGAGCGCGCGCCGTCTTCAGAGCCTAGCGCAGATCCCAGCTTAAACATTACGGAATCTCTTTTCATCCAGACTCTACAGAGAACGAGCTCGTCCTGAACCAACATATTAGCCAGGAGCTAATTAATAAAGCACATTTCGTTATGTGGAGATATAACCAGATTAGGCAGACACTCGCAATAATCCTTTGACACGGGAGGCGCGGGGTCGCGACGGTGTATTAACCGCCGCTCTCCAAACAAATTATCAAAGCCAGTTTTATTGCGCAGAGCAAGCGCTGACCTTTAAGGCGGACGCTCCTATTTAAAAACATAATGGCCTATCCTGAAAAACTCGATCTGAAAAGTCGGGCACTGTACAGAGTCTATCGCTGCCCTGAGGCGAGCCACGGTGACTATATCTTGAAACAATGAAGCACCAGACAATTTTCATCTCCACTACACATGTTTTGGGTTATGAGCGAGCTCTGATTGTAAAGCGCTTTATGGCACTGCGCCGGGGGCTCTTTGTTTTCTTGGCTTCGTGTTTCACTCGCCTTGGCACCGCTTAGATATATATACGTGCACATATGAATGCAGGGGTTTAGCATAAGCAAGGCCTGATTCATGCCAAGCGCAGCCATTCAGGATAAAGCGATACTGAGGCGAGAGTCAGGAGCCGGGTTTGGAGACCATGCTTGTTAGCCCATCGCATTAATAAACCAGGGCCTATTCCTTTCCTAAGGCTGAGCCAGCACTCTCCACTCACATTCAGCTGCACCATCTAAATGGGAGGTGACACCTTACACACAGCAGAGTCGCCCGTCTCCAGCAAAGCCGTGACAGTGCGCGGTCCTAACGAGGTTGGAAAGGTTGCTACCGTGCTGCGGGATTCGAGGCTGTCAGAGTCTCGTGTGCGAACACTCTCCTCTTTCCCGCAAAGCCAAAATTCCTCAAAACTGACAGCAAACAGTTCCCGCCGAAGTCCAGGTGCTGATGAAACACAGAGCACCGAGTAAAAATGCAGGGTGCACCTCCGATATAATAAAAAAAAAGTGTGTGCAGAACCAGAAACTCGCAGTGATTGACAAGTGTTGGTGTTTTTCCTTCATACTTTTATCTCCCAGAAATAATGGAATTCCTTGGGAGATAAATGAGGGTGGATAGAATCATGGGGCAAAGGCCCTTTTACCAGAAATGGTTAAGGCTACAAACAGAAAGAGGAAACCTCCGCGTCCTGGTTTACTGACGCATTATTCTTTGGAAAAACTGCATTCTTCATAAGTGAGACAGCACTCAATATATTAGCCGGATTTCATGGGAAAGCGAAAGAAACGTAGGCATTACTCTCCTCAGCTCTCTCTCTCTCTCTGAGCCCGCAGATTTCCTTTCTCGGTAAAATCCGTAGGTCAGAGGCAGTAAAACCTCTTTCGGGAACCAAAGATTCATCCAAAAAAGTGGGTTCACACTCAATTCATCACCTTTTAAATAATGCTAAAAGAGGAGCACAACCGTATAAGGGTTGGTCCTGACCATCAGGAGATTGCAGGTTTGATCCCCAGTGATGGTTGCGAGAGTGCGTAACTGGTCTTGCTGTCTCTAGATGGGTATGATGACCCTCCTTCTGTTGATGTAACTGAATTGGCAGTTGGAATTTGGCAGTTGAGGTGTCCACTGTCATTGTGAAAGCAAATGTGAATCGTTGAAATTTGTTGGCAAAACATTTTACCATCAAGTCATTGGATCGATGTTGCAGTTTGCTAAGTCACATTAAAGAAAAATGATTTGATGTATAGAAGAGGACTTGATAAACCATACAACCGAAACTATTAATACTGGGTGCGTCTTCCATTAAATCCGAGTAAAAAGTGTTCTAGCGGCAAAATCAATCCAATCCAAAACCAAAAATAAGGCAGGAGAGCTCCATGGTAATGAGAGAAGAGACAGAGCACCTGAAATGAGCCACTGCTGGAATGGATTCCACTGCAAAACCACAGTTAAATACGTGACGAATGACAAACCATTGCACGTTTCATAGCAGACACTTAGATCTGTTATTGTGTTAATACGGTCAATTTGAAATGACATTTTGTGTTTTGGAGAAGATAAAGGAAAGTGCTTTCTTGTCCAATCCATTCATAAAAGTATTAATTGACAGATTAATCAATTATCAAAATGCAAGACTAACAGGAACAGTTTGAAAAGATGCAGTGGCACGACATGGCGCAGGTGCTAGGACTCACTCTGGCAGTATCGTGTGACTGGGGGAGGCCTAGTTAGCAGGTGGAACTAGACACGACTAAATTAGGGGGAAAAACAGGAAAAATGCAATGAAATCAATCTGTTTGGAATTATCGAGGGAGAGAGAGAAAGAGAGAGAGAGAAAGAGAGCAAGAGAGAGTGAGCGAGCAAGACAGAGCAAGAGAGAGATTTTGTTTCTCATCACATTCCATCCGTAATGAGCTGATTGCCCTGAAAATATCCAGGCCAGGGTTTTTGAGGTTTATTATTGTTCTTCAAAACATGGTGAGAAGTTGCCATGTAAGCCTCGTAAAAATGGATGTAGCGTCACCGTCTACCAGGAAAGTATGTGCGGTTGCCCATGAGGTCACAGGGACAAGAGCTCTGGAGCTAGTAAAACTGAAAACTCCAATGATAGGTTTATGTCATTAGGCCACCACAGGCATCTGCAAGAAGAACCAGCCACTCACTCCCCCGTTTACAGTTCAGGACCATCATTCACGAGCCTGACAGATACGCAGCTCGTCAGACCGTCACAGCTAATGGAACACACCTCATTTCAGTCGCGCCACCAATAAAAATGACACAGATGGAAACCTGTGGTCCTAATGAAAGCCGTAGCCTCAGCGCTAGAGAAGCGGCTCTGAACTGCAGTTGCCTGCCTCTGTTTTCTTACCGAAAAAACTGACACCGCCGGTGCCTCCACGCTCTGGCCACTGGGAGAAGGAAAACATGAGTTGTGCCATGAAAAGTAAAGGCATCATCTCTTATGAGCTCTTGTAATGTTTTTTGACTCGCTTTTTTTTTACGGTGACATGTTATTATACAGATTTGGGTTTCACTCAGGCCATTGATGTCTGCTTTTAAGAGTGTGCTGGAACATCTTGATGTGGTTAAGTAATGATGGGCCCGGGACGAGAAGCCACTTTCAGGATGTTGGGAGTTCACTACTCTCGGGGTATCTGGGCCCACTAGAGGAGTCACTTCGCCCAGTTCTGAATGAGGAAAACAGCCTCGCTTTGGCCCGGCCTCCCGGCTGCTCGGCCAGAACTGAACCCTCTGCCGTGGTACAGAAATAAGTACTGTAGGTTTCATAGCACAGTCCATAATGCTCAAAAGTTTGGAATCACTTCTTACATGGATCATTTTTTATTGTAGCTCTTAATCAATCATTTTATTTTATTATCTGTGTGTGTGTGTGTATATATATGTATGTGTGTATATATGTGTATGTGTGTGTGTGTGTGTGTGTGTATATATATATATGTGTGTGTGTGTGTGTGT
>JBBPDE010000015.1:7045262-7056311 GCA_037974605.1 Nannopetersius ansorgii | reverse complement strand
TCATTAATCGTAATCGAGTTAAAATGTTCAATTAATCGAGATTTTGATTTTAGGCCAAATCGCCCAGCCCTAGTTCACACTGTGTGCTGTGGTGTGTTCACGTATGACAGAACGGTCACTTTCACTTCATTTGCAGCTTGAAGCCAGTTCACTTACAAGTCCACTACAATTCATTCTGTAAACATCTGACATAAAAACGTACCATCAGCTTTACCTGGAAACCAGCTCACACACAGCCCATCTAAAGAATAACAATATCATACTAATAAAACCAGAGCCCTAACAACAGTCTACATAGTTATCGCTTTCTTTTTATATACTCGCTTTAATAATGTTGATTTACAGCAGAAGCTTATTCAGGCTGTAGATAGATTAAGCAACACATGCCTTCTTTTCTGCATTGATATTTCAGTATCTAAGTTTGTCCAATCGTTGAAAACTTTAGGAAAAGAATAAAGAATCTGAAATGAAGAAGAAAAGTGAGTACAGTCAGCCCATAACAAAGCCATTCCACACGAATTTGTTACTTTAATGAAAGTAGTATTTTCAGGCCCTATTTAGACGCATTCAGTGACTATTTTTTGATTAATCTGCATGAGTAATCGGCTAACAACACACTCCCTTTCCCTACATCACAGCCTTCCTCTGGAATCAGAGCACTCTTTTGCTTGCGCATTCACTTTTGTGTTATTTCATACTACTTGATAGGCTAATTCTTTCTTTTCCCTCTGAATGCAAAGGCTCAATAAGCGCCGGTCGCTACCAAGCAGGAGGCCTGGGTTGTGATCTGCTGAATAAAGCAGGTCCCTCTGGTGGAGAGGGAGCTTATTTCCCATTCACAGCTCTGAAGCTAAATGAAATGGAAATAAAAATCCAGAGAGAGAGAGCGCAGCGCAAGGCACGGTGGAAGTGGGGCCTCATTTCAATAATTGTTATGCCACATAATGCCGCCACCAGGTGAATTGTATAATGTAATGATATTTTTAGGACCTTCCTACAGGACGAAAATGACACCTGCAGCAGTTTGAGGTTCTCTGCACCGCTCAGCCGCTGCACCGTCCACAGATCACTGCTTAGGTAAGCCTGTCTGTCATGAGATCCATTTTAATGATGAGCCCAACATTTTCCCCCAAGAGGAGTTCATGACCATATATGATGTATGACTACAGCAATTAATGCACCAGTACAAAAATAAATAAATAAATAAATAAGTACAAAAACACCCCAAATAAGCTACTTCCATAAGGGTGCGTGTGTGGCGTACTGGTGTCTGCGTGTTCTCCGACGTGGGACACATGGAATTAGTTTATTTCTATACAAGCGATTAAAGGGCATTTCACTGTTTTGGTCAACTGACCAGAGCGCTGCAACAATGACTCCGAATTGGAATACATTTCGTAGGACACCATTAAGCACAGATTCTGAGCGAGAAAAGAGTGTGAGGAGCGGTACACACACAAACAAAAGGAATATCATTACCTTATCATTTCCATTCAGGCAATTACGGCGGTGTTTTTGATCTGACGGTGAGGGAGATATCTTTAACCACGGAATCCGCTCTCATTAGCATGGTAATGTACAAACAGCAGGGTGTTCTCAGAGCTTTCTACGTTTTACGATTCACCTCATTACACTTTAATGAGATTTAAAAGTAAAAGAGAAAACTTCAACCAGAGTTTGAGTAATCTCTGAAAACGGATTTGGGCTGGCGTGGGGTAGGACTCATTACCTGCACCAAACAGGTGTGTGATGGCTTTCCTCCAGTCGCACGGATTACTGGGAAGCATCGAACTACTCAGAAGTCCCCTTCTGATACCGTGTGCTGAGGCTCTTTAGTAAAGTTACACTTTTGTGCCGCGGTGTTGAAGCAAAGGGCAGCGTACATTACAACACAATCGATTAATACCTGGAAAACACCTGCGGTGAATTAGAATGACTCACCCTGGTGAGATGTATGACCCCCTGTGAGGTCACCGAGCAGCCCATGAAGCCCACAAACTGCAGCTCTGGACAGTGCTCCGCAAACGCCCGCACCGATCTGTCCGTCACCTGGGGAGAGAAAGAGAGACCTTAAGGACAATATCAGGACAACGTGTCTTGTTCTATTATTCTGTTTCATCATCCTCTTCCCTATCCTTACCATGCTACATCCATACCTGCTTACTTTACAGCTCTGAAATAGCAGGACATGCCAGGAATATTTGGAAAAAACTTAGGGTTGCACCTGACCTCTAATAATTAACATTATCAATTAACCTAATCTGTCAGCAAGCAACCTTTCAACCTTTCCCTCTGGTTCTCTAGCCTCCAATACACTGATTTATTAGTTATGGGCTGCATCAATATGAACATCAACAGCCCTCCACCCACCCCCCTGTTGTCAAGTCAAGGCTGCACGTTGTACCCACCCATGCCACAAGCCCAACCCCCAAACAACCGAGTTAAAGTGACACAACGTGCAGAGTGGCTAGCGACAAAGCATCTACACCTTTCGTCTCTGCGTCTCTCATCATCACAAACAGAATGCAATTGTGTAAAACAAAGTTCTCTCTCTGTAAAAGGCAGTTTGTTATTTTAAGCGAGCCAAAACAACACAGTGTCTCCCCCACCCATAAATAGACACAGTACACTGGATGACAGATATTTGAAGCATTCTTTTTTGTGGTATGCACTTTTTTTCACCAAAATAAAAGGCAAAATAAAAGGCACACTCCTTAATAACAGGCTTTTAATGACACCTAGAATGCATGACAGCACTGAAAGAAAGACCCAGCCTAGTAGTCTATCACAGCAATACTATGTCATACATCCTTCCTGTACTGGACTGCAAAGGACATGAACATTGTAGAGATTTGTGGAGTAAAGGTGTGAAGATCTGAGCACAGTATGAGAAAACAAACTCAAACTGCACCACCGATGCGGGCCTCAGATCACCTTTCATGGAAACCATGAACTATCAATACTGGCCTCTGAGTGCAGCCTATCGGAGTGAAGTCAATAAGAGCTGGAGATCATGTACCCTTGCTCAAATGTCTGGGAGTTTTTGGGGCTGAGATGTTGAAACAGAGGAAGAAACTTTCATGTATGACTCGCCTGCGGGTCAATAGTGAGTAGAGAATGGTAGACAGTGCTGAAAGCAGTGCTGCGCTGTGGAGCTCACCCTGGCCATCCCTCTGCTTCGGGTGTCACTGCCTATAAATCTGAAATCAATCTGCACACAGGCAGGGAGCGGAAGCTGTGTGGTGGGGCTCCAAAACAAATGGCAGAGAAGAGTAAAGGAGGAGAGAGAGGAAAAAAGAAAGAAGAGAAAGATAAGAAGCCAGTGTAGAGAAAAGGAAGCAAAGAGGGGTGGGGTAGTGTATTATTAGCCCTGTGTTTTAATGCCTCTGGGCTGCTCTATCATCACAGCTTCGTACGCACTGTCAACACCGAGGCTCAGCCACTGCTTTGAAGTTCAGCGAAAACAGGCCTCGGACGAGAATAAAAGCGGAGGGAAAGGATGATGAGCAGCTTCTAACCCATCAGCCCTTCATCGCCTTACTGAATCAAATCATAGGAAACAGAGAAACGGCCTTTAATGGATTAATAATCGAAAAGTAGTTACTCGTGATTCGGTGCGGCCTGCTGATTATCTGTGTTGTGTTATTCGCTACGCTCTCACATCCCTGGCAAATAATAACGACAGTCAGCGAAGGCGAGTTTCGCTTTGAGAGGACGGCCGCGTTTTGAATTGTTTTCGTTTCAAACTGTTTCATCAAACACTCACAAAACACCATCATGAATGCCTCGACTGCCCCATTTCAAATAAAAAGCAACCAAAGCAAGTAAACATCAAACAGGCATGAAAAGCCTTTCTTTCTCCCATCGCTTGTTTACATCTGCGCCGCAAATGTTCGGGGTCCAGGGCAGAAAGTGGATGAGCGACTGTTGAAAACGTGAAGGGAGATCTTCTGCCTTTGCTCACGGGGTTCAGATCGACATGAGTACAGGAGTGCAGCCTCCTCCAAAGAGCTGCTCGTCACTGAAGGGAGGGAATGGACTTTATCCCCAGCCATTCTCCCAACCAATCAGTTCACTGGTGTTCTCTGTACAGAACTCGAGAGCTGGGACATAGATGTGGTTCTTTTACAGCAATCAAAACTCCATTAGCCACTGAAGTCACTTCTCTACTGCCTCTTGTGGCAACAACAATACACAACACCCTACACATTTAAAAGTACATTTTCTAATCGTTTACACTACGGTTAAAGCACATGGGAAAGGAGTTTAAGATGTGGGGCTGCTTGAATATACAGTCTAACATGGAATGTGTCAAAGTCTCACTCTGTAAACACACTGAGAACTTACCTAACTAACCCTTCAACCCAAACACCATCAATCAGCCACGACATGTTTGATGCCCAAACGCCGCCTCAGCTTTCCACCAGAGCTACGAGGCTAATGAAAGTCTATCTGAGATTACTGAACAGGGCGACAGGGCGTGTGGGTCATTCAGCATGAGGGTCAAATCAGACACAGTCCAGGAAAGTGGCTAAAATCTTGTGTTAGATTTTATTCAATTTGTCCGTATCTTGTTTGGGTCACAAAACTCAGGTCTGTAAAGTATTTTTGTTCAGTTGCCTTTAGATATCTTTTTATGTTATATATTATGCATTATACTGGAAAAGCCATGTTCGGGTATTAACACCCTGAAGCCTCACCAAAACAGGATCTCAAACAGGATCTTTTAACTTTATAGATGTAAATATAACCAAATTATATCCTGTTTTAATAGGCCTATAATATGTTTACAAAATACCATTAATAGGGAATAATGCATTTGAATAATGCACTGACTGGACGGGAAGATATAAAATAAAAAACATTATATTATACATTCCTTATAGGTGTAATGTCTTTGGTTTCCCCTCCATTTTTATTTGGATGCACTATAGACCCTCTAGGTGGCACATTAGCTATATAAGGATAGAACTGGGGCCATTACCATGAGCTCTGAAGGTTCCTGGCCCAATAACACATTAAGACAGCTGTACAAACATGAAATAAAACATGGGGTCACAGCGTTTGACAGCATGGGGAAGCCTGTGAAAGCACAGCTCTGTGCAGATAATCTGACAAAACTGCAGCTCGTTTCGTTAAAGTGACGGCATTTTGCAGCGTCCGTGATATCGTGTGTTGAATGACGTGGTGTCCATTATTACTGAATATCCGCAGCTCTGCCCACCCAAGCTGTGCATGCCACATAAACTTTGTTCAGAGAGAAAAACCTTAAAAATGCAGTCTGGAAAACAAGGAAATGGGCCGAAACTCATTACACTTATATGCCCTCTCTCATCCTCTCAGCCTGCCTCTCGTGTTGGGCCACCAACTGCTATCTTAAAGGTCATCTAGAGGACTTTGAGCAAGATGGAGAGCCCAAGATGGGAGAAGGCCTCATCCATCTTACACCAATAGAGTCCACTCGCCCTCTCAGCTCTCCTCAGTGTTTGGCTATTTCTCAGCTACCAGGTGACAAGCTCTCGACCCCTCCAGTGATGACTGGGGTCACGGGAGTGTTTAAGACCGCTGGTCGAGGAAATTTGTTTCCTTATCTGACATCCAGTGGTTTTTGGCTCAAGACCATTAGACTGACCATTACACTTTCTCATGCTGTCTCTGCACTGGCTTGGTTCTCTGAAGCACAGACTGTAATTTTCAAGTACTCTGATCAAAAATATTCACTAAAGGAGCCCCGAAGAACATGTTTTGGATCAACAGAAAGGCACTTTTCCCTGGGCTTGCAGGAACCGAGCTGTACCTGAACCGCACAGCGATGGCATAGCAGTGCACTTAGATCTTCCAGTGTATATCAGCCTGGTAACAGCGTTTCTGACATGACCGCCGTGCAATTCTCTCCCCAGAGTTTTTGGCTGGTCATCGTCCCGAAACCACATCCAGCGGAACATTTTTCCATCTGAGCTACTTTTGATATTGTGGTCTTTCATTATTTATAGTCGTTTGGGTTTTTATTTTTCTACTCTTTAGTCCTGTGATGAAAACCTAACCCAGATCCCAGTGATGTCATGGTTCACCGTTG
This sequence comes from Nannopetersius ansorgii, assembly GCA_037974605.1. NCBI lineage: Eukaryota > Metazoa > Chordata > Actinopteri > Characiformes > Alestidae > Nannopetersius > Nannopetersius ansorgii. The sequence goes on along the minus strand of JBBPDE010000015.1, from coordinate 7,050,235 downwards.
TGTTCTCACAGCAGTAAAGATACATTTATCTTCAGCCCAAACAGGCAGTAAGAGCTCGCCCTTCGCTGTCGGTCTCTTTTCATTGTGTACTGACAACATTTTGACCAACAATCACCAAGAGGTGATGCGGCCCGACTGCATCCTGCTTTCAGTCCTGGGTCCGGCTCAGGTACGACTCGCTTTACGGAAAAACGCGTTAGTGCTGCAGCGCGGTTCCTTATGCCAGTAGAAAAGCGCCGAAAGTGACTGACAGCAAGAGTAAGCTTTGACCTGCTCTGTTGCTTTGAGGAGGGCTCTGCTGAACTCCCTTTCGCTGAGGGTAATGTGCTGTTTCCCAGCACAGGCCGTACATTTCAGGATTATGTTCCATATAAAACAGCAGGTGGTCTTTCTATGGTCCACGGTGAAGCCATGTTCAACACGAGTCCATCCTGAACAATCTGGGTATTTTTAGTGGTTTGGAAAGCACCGGCGATTCAAAACAGAGCCAGAACAGAATGGACTAGAACTTTTACGAACAGGCTGCCAAGCCGTTTGAGCACATAAATCATGCATCACAAGTTTCACAAATCGTTTGATTACAGTTCCAAGCAATCAAAATTCTTGAACGATGAAGATTACCCACCTCCATAAAAGCCGTTGGACATAATCACGGCCTACGTCTTTTTGTTCATCTTAAATGCAATTTGCTCAAGTTATAAATATGATATATACCTTTATGAAAGCAAGAGTAATGGGTCACTTTGCAATTACGGAGACAAAAAAAATCAATCAAACGGCCATATCCACACACCCAGTGGGGTTTAATGCGAATAAAACACAAAGGCTTTACGAAGCATAACAAATCAAAGCAGATCATCGCTCACACGTTTCAAAGCAGCTACGGTTCCCAACGGTGGTGCTCTCTCTCTGAAATTCTGAAGCACAACGAAGCCTGCAAGAACGCCAGTGACACTAAACTCAGAAAGAGATGTGAAAAACACATAGAAAATGTTGCTTTTGGTTGAAATTTTCCTTTCAAACAAATCTTAGAAGAAGCTCAGCTGGCTTGCCTTCACCGTCTCTCTCTCTCTCATTACTGCTGAATTAACAAGATCCTTTCTGGAGCCGCAGACATCCCTTAAAGCCATTAAGCAAGTTATTTTGCTAGGACACTTATTAAAGGTTAAGAGGCTCCTGACCACCCAGCTTAATCATCTTAGAAATCCCAGGATTATTTTTCAGAGGACAGAGTGGGCCAGATAGATCCTCTATTAATCACCATACCTCCTCAAAATAAGGCAGCTACAAAGGGTTCTTTGAGGGAGGCCACAAAGGAAACAGAACCCTGCCTGAAAAGGGGATGTGTGAGTCTAAACATTAATACATATTAATGTATATATACATATAACTCCCCAGCTTTACACGGATCAGGAGTTGCGGATTCAGTCACACCTAGATTTTATTTGAGAACCGAACTAGTTTTACGTGGAAATCCCCACAATAACATGGAAACTGCAAATATCCTCTGCCTTTTTTACTTTTTTGTGGCAATAAATATATTTTTTCGGAATGTTTTTACACAAGGGGACTCACTTTTTTCTAATTCCACACCAGGGTGGAGCCCCCGCACTCCAAGGGCAATTTCTCCACAGTGCAAGCCCTCAGACACTTCAAACTCCAAAGTTCGATTGAGCTCCAGGACTATTAGCCCGAGTAGATCAGGGGTTATTCCCCAAAAACTGTTCACCTCGCCACGGTGTCCCAATACTTTTGTCCCGCGACCTTCCGAGTTGCTCGGGAATGTAAATTAAAAAAGGTAAATATAGGGTAATACATTAAACTGAGTTTAAAATGAAATTAAAGTGTTCTGGGAGCAAATTTGGAGCATATTTAGGGTTTACACTATAAAAGTAGGTGTTTTTAGGCATTTTTATTACCAAAACACAACAACAGGGTTTATCACTACACGCGGGTGCTCTTGGAACCTAACCCCCGCAAAAAGCAGGGGGTTACTGTATATCTTTACATGTACATACATCATCTCGCATTAAGTGATATTCAACTTCTATTTATCCCGTAGAATTACATCAGCTGTATCTCCTAACGAGCCTTTAAGAATTGCCCGTGCAAATGACCTTTTTTCTGAGTGGCAGTATTGTGTCTCATTCAAGAAGATAAGATAAACCTTTATTGGGAAATTTGCATCATCACAGCAGAAAGTGGACAGAACAAAGGTAAGAGCAGCAGAAATGAAGACTATTAAAGATTAAAACACGACGTAAACAGAACAGTATAAAAAGTACCAAAAAAAACGTCTATATTGCACATTGTATAAAAGCAGTCTATATTATTTAAATATTGTAGAAATTGAATATTGTATAAATATAAAGTGTTTTTGTGACCTCACAGAAGCAAACAGCTGAAAACAGGCTGGTCACATACGAGAGAAGGTATTTGAAAAAGGCTGGGCAAATATTGACCCCTTAAAGGTTCTTCCTAGAGGCTGTTAACAGCATCAATACTTCATTATCCTGAAATTTCTAACAGTTATTCTTTTAATTTCCCGATTATTTGTGCTTGTTATAAATGTTTTAAATTATTTATGCTATATGGTTATGTCTCCTCTATCAGTGTACAGAGTTCAGCTGAAAAATCTCAGTATAACTGCTTCAAAGGTTAGATAGAAATATTTAAACAGACAAATCGCTTCTTGTAGAAAAGTTATTGAAGTAGACAGGTTCAGCGCCCGACTTCTATTACACTGCAGCTTCAGTGGCCTTTAGTGAACACAGAACAGTCTTCTCATCTCTGACACCTGCCTGACCTCTCGCTCTGAGAGTCTGAGGAGAGCAGTGACAGAATGACAGAGGTTCTTAGGGTCTTATTTGAATACTGCATGGTCAAAGAGGTCCTTGGGGCAATTAAAAGAGTCTATGGCTGCTTACGCCGAGGATATTGAGACGCCGGCGGACCTGTATGTCGGATAATTCAGTCTTCCAAACGCGTTTTGAAGGGTTTGAGGGGCCTCGTTAAAAGTCTCAAGCCGGACGAATCCTCCAGCAGCGAAGAGCAGGAGGGAGGACATCTCCGAGACTCGGAGGAAGCTCCGCAAATTGAGTGTGGTGTTTTTTACGATCGGCCACTTAAGCTGAAAAGACAAAGGCTGCCCCTTTTTTCAGTGCTTTATTATGGCTTTTAACGAGCCGATAAAGTCGGCGATCTTCCTCGGCCGAGTGTATGAAAAGAAACTGCATAAAGGCGTTGAAAGTGCTGAGCGTCAATTTTTTCACGTGGGCCTACTTTTCCCTCTTTTCGCTTCCTCTCCCTCACTTCTTTGCCTCCTTTTCCCACCCACAGAGAAGCAAAGCACTCCGGGACGAGAAAACAAATAGCGCTGTACGTCCAGGCCGACTGAACAAACACGCCGGCCCGAAGCCTGGCTAATTCCCGGAGCTTTATCAATGAGATGGATTGCGTTCACTCTCTGTGGGTCAAGGGGAGAGTGATCAATCAGGTTAATTGAGTACTCTCACCCCCCCCCGCCCCGTTTAAGACGCCTCTACTCAGGGGAGGTGGGCCGACGCAGCTGTTTGTGAGGGGAACAAGCTCATTGAGTGCGGGTGCCATTTGTAAGACTGACACGGACGCCTATGGAAACTTCTAATGACCACTCTGAGTCCGCAGGGGCGGTAGAGGAGAACTTCTTTTTGCTGTCTCCAATGAAACGGGAGCAGATGCTCATTTCGCATAGTGTAGAGCAAGCAGGCATCATTCAGCAAAGCTTCCCATTACAGTGTTAAAGAGAACATGCCAGCATTTTACAGCCTAATCTGAATCTGCTGAATGTGTAGCACTCTATCGATCGCCACGGCCCATCATCTCAACACGGCTCTCTGAGCTCAGAAAAAGAACAGAAAATCATGTTCAAATAACGTTTCAGTCTCTGTTTCTGTCCATCAATACTGTTTTCAGGGATATTTGATTAGCAGCAGTTAAGGCAGAAGAAAATCTGTTTATTTTTCCGGCTCTCTCTGCGTTTGCGTCATTTCTGGTGAACAAAGACAGCTGCACAGCTCGGATGGCGTGGAGTTGTTCACAACTTACACACTGAATGAATGTTTTCTTGATTTTTTTGAAGAAAAATATATGACGGGACTAACATGCAAGTCCTTCACTCATGATTTATTTTACATATTACAAATTTAACAGGAAGCTGAAGGCTATGTTTACCAGGAAAGTTATAATAAAAGGCACAGACAACACAACGTCAAATGTGAAGGCACACAGAACAACCATAAACAGAACAACAATTGTTGATTTAACAACAATAAACCACTACTGCACATATGTCTATGGTCACACAAGCAAAATAAATGTTTGAGCTTATAAACCGTATGTATAGTATATGATGACTCAATTCCAGTAAATAAATTACTGGATAACTCAAATCACTACTGATAATATTAGCACTCAAATACTGTAATTTTTTGAGTAATCTAGCATGTAATTTATTACTTTTATCTATAGATTACTTAAATGCTAATGTAATCAATAGCTCCAATAAGCAAACAGGACTACTTATGCTCTCGCCATGTTAAAACAGTGTTTAAGTACCTTCTTGAAGTATTTATGATAACGTCACGCTTAGAAATTGCATTATGCTGAAATGTATTGCAATAATGATAAATATTGGTGCACCCCCAGCTGGAGCATTACTTTAACACTGGGTTAATGTTATGCATGTAGTTCATGCACAGCCATTAAGAGATAAATTGTGTGTGTGCGTGTGTGTGTGTGTATCCCCGGAGGCCGAACAGAGGAGTCTAGAATATAATTCAAGTCTTCTCATTAGTTTCCTCTCTCTAGACTGGCCAAGAGGCGTATACATCACCCGACATCTTACCACTCCCCCTCAACCCACACACACACACACACACACACACACACACACACACACACACACACACACACACACACACACACACACACAC
>JBBPDE010000015.1:6974546-6985912 GCA_037974605.1 Nannopetersius ansorgii | reverse complement strand
TAGAGCTCCACAGACACCACAGATAAACACAAGGACAGGAAAGCAGGTCGGCAAGCTGTTACTGAGGCTCAGAACACCAGGGACCCTCCGATCGACTGCCTGCCGATCTGAATCGGCTCGTTTTCTTTCAAAACGACTCCATCGGTTGCTCCTAAATTAGCTGCGTTCAAGTATTGACCCCCAATTCAAATGGGAGGTGCACAGGTAGAGGATATTGTAACTTGGCAGTATCGTTGTAGGATAGAACTGGATGTTCCAAGTGGGGTGGAGATGGTCAACAAAATTTGTGACTAGCAGTTTTGAGAGGGGATGATGAAAATAAACTGTAAAGCAGGGTGGGGGTGGGGGTGGGGGTGGGAGGTGAGTGTGACTGAAATCTTGTAGGATGTTCATCAACATCAATATCAATATTCATTCATTCACAATCCCTATGAGATTTGAATACAGAAATTGGAAAACCACCTAGTCTCACGTCAGTAAAGTGGCAGCATTGTATTTGGACCATCGACAAAAGCACAAATAAGCAAAATAAACCTCTAAAACCTCCTTCTTTGTACAGTGATGCCAGCTGTTTCTGAGGTCCCAACCTAAGTCATGCCTGGAGGCCCAAGTCTTAGGCGACTGTTTTGTCCTACTTTGTAGTGCTGGTCACTGAAGTCTGAACTGAATCCTGTTGGTTTTGTCTCAGCAAAAGCCTTGATTGTGTTTTTCATGCTGGTCAGCCCACACTTTACAATGTAAAGTGTGAAGTAAAATGTAAAGTGGCCCCTAGTGGTCATGTGTGAACACACATTGACATTTACGGCATTTAACGGATGCTTTTATCCCTGGAGCAACTTGGGGTTAAGGGTCTTCCTCAGGAACCCAGTGGTGGTCTGCTGAAGGTAGGATTTGAACCCATGACCTCAGAGGCAAGTACCCTACACACTAGACCACCACCACAGCACAACACACCACACAGTGTGAACAGTGTGAAATTCTTTCTCTGTATTTTACCCATTAAGTAAAGTGAAGCAGTCCAGCAGACCCAGCGCCCGGGGAGCAGTGTGTGGGAACGCTGCCAATAGTGCGACTGACAGTCCTGGGATTCAAACCATGACCCATGGTAGCGTTTCACCTACAAATCTCAAGGCAACTGTAGCAACTCCAGCCACAGGAGCTGCTACTTTACCTGACAATCTACTTTTCCTCATGTTCTATGTTATTTTGGACCACTATTAGAAATCAACTGTTTCATGGTTGCTTTGAAGAGCACCAATAAGGTAGCTGAGGTATTATACTTCTTCTGTGTCAAAAAATGTAATCAGTTCACTGCCTGTGGTCGATTAGGGGTTGTTTGCCAGGTGAAAGCGAACAACACTGATTAGAACTTCTGTTCAGAATCCGACACACATCATACCATTCAAACTCAAACTCAAACCACATTGTTTAAAGTAAAATGCTGGTGTTTAATGTGGCTGGTGGCTCTCGCCTGATAACAATGGCCAAGCAAGAGCTGTTATAAACAGCACTGATCTCTAATGAAATGGAATTAGTAATCAGGATAAAAAGCCAGAAAAACAACAGATGCAAACCTCAGCAAAGAATTTTCTTTCATTTCTTGCTTTATCCCATAGTTTGCCTTTGGTTTCTTAAGCGGCGAAATGTATTGCTGTGTATTTTCTGGAATTCAAATAAACAGTTGAAACTATGCTGTGAAAATGAACCTAGGAACCAAGACACACATCCTACATAACTGTCTTGTTGCACCAAAGAAGATGGATGGATGATCTGTGTGACTAAGACACTACATCACCTCCCAGGTGCAGCAACAACAGGACAGCGAGTGGTTAGCCACTCCCTCCGGCATTCTGCGATCTCCTCGTTCACGGAGGGGGAGACGAATGGCAGGGTGGAAAGCGCATCCATCAGTCGTAATGAAGCTGGATGATTAGGGCAGATCAGGAGCACTCAATCAGAGACAAACACGACAGAGGGAGACAGGAGAGACTAGAGAGGGAGAGACAGAGGCAGGGAGATGGGAGTGATTAGAGAGTGGCAGGAAAAACGAGAGGGAGGGGAAAATAACAGAATGAGATTAATTCAATAAAATCTAGATTAAAAAAGCTGCATGAAAAGGTGAGAATAAAGCTGCAACCTGAGATGAGAACAAGAAAAAGGTATTCAGAAGAGAGACGACACAATGAATAAGCAGAGGCTAAAGAGCGGAGTCCTTGGAAACCTTGTATGGTCCCGCAGATTCCACAGCTAACCAGCAGCTATTCATCATTTGCAGCTCTACATTACATTTAAAGGCTTCCATTTCACTCTCTGGACACAGGCCTCCTGGCTACAGACGGTGGTGACCATGATGTCACATTTCCTCCAGCGCAGACAAAAGGAAAAGTCATCAGTAGGCAGCGGTGGAGGCCGAGAGGTGAGCAGGGCTCACAGCTAGCCATGAATCATCTCCACATAACTAGCCCAAAGAGCAAAAAGCAAGAACGTCTGCCTCCCGCTGTGTTCCCAAGCTCTCTACATGTCCATGACTACAGCTAGGCATTTGGTTTTGAAAACATTTCAGCAATACTAATCATCACCCAAATCATTTCATCATAAATTATGTCTGAATTGTGTTAAGGAAACCAAAATGGCCCCATTAGATATCCCTGGGGAACCCCAAAAACGCATAGGCCTAGGAGTGGGCACTATTACAACACTGATCACTTTGTATATATGAAAATAATAATATGTTACAATGTGGTCATGCATATCAAAAGTACCCAAAGGGCCCATGTCCTACATTTGTGTTTTTTTGTGCCTGACCTCCATTTTAAACAAGCTTCTGTTGTGCCTTAAAAACTGGTATATGGAAATAAGTCCTGTTTTTATTGGCTGCTATCTTCTGTGATTCAAAACAGTAATCCAGATTGAAACATTTCTTTTAACTTCATTAATGGGTGGGTGGGGCTTAACTGCTGAAGGCTGAACTGGCAGATTTTTGTACATTGCAAGTATTGTTTTTCCAGGAAATTGACATTTATGGACCATACGTACTGTTTAACAGTCATTATATACTACATAAACATGTTTTTTTAATTAACAAGGAAAAATTACTTTTACGTGACACTGGCCGTGTTGGTTTATTAAAATGAGCATAATTAGGTCAATTTAAATAGATCTCTCACGGTGCAGTTTACAAAACATTGGGGGGTGAAAAAATTACAGTTGCTGGTATTTTTTTAATGTGAGGCTTTTTTATCTGTTCTGATAAAGTTGTTTTATAATGTGATGCATGTAATGTATCAAAAAAATCACATTTTTGCCATATTGCCCACTTCTGTCTAAGCCTGTAACTGTTTAGCTTATTGTATACATGCCAGTTTTGTCAATACATACAGATTTGTCAATAGTTTACCTTATATGAACTCTGCAAAATACTAATCAATTAAAAAGAAACACCCTTTGAAGAAACACCACATCGCTTTTCCAAACATGACAAAGAAAATACAAAACAAGGTCCATGCAATGATTGCTTATCATGTGAACGATCAAAGCACATATATGAGCCGTTTTCCCCTTCCCTACCTATGATCCTCCACCCAGTGAGGAAAGGTCTTCATTTTTCAGCCAGACACTAGTCTTAGAGCACCCCCTTCAGGCCGGGAAACCAGAGAACATCTGAATAAATATAAACTCCAGTTGTCATCGCTCTTATTTATCGTCCAAAACCAAAGTCAAAAATGACGTGTTCGTCTAGATAATCATAGAGTTATACCGTTATTACAGCTAGGCCAGAATTCCAAACAGGACCACATTCATGCGGAGACTGAACTGGCTGGAGCTTTTTTTATTTGTCATGCATCTGTGTGGTAACACACACAGCATTTTCATTCACCAGGACAACATAAATTATTCTGAACGGCTCTCCGAGGGACATACCACACACTCGGACTGAAAAAAATACAGCACTCCAGAGAAGGGGAGAGAGAGAGAGACGCTCACATATTTCAATTAAGACTTCTGGGAAAGCGTCCACTGCTGATAACTGTTGAGTGAACACAGATCGACTGCCTAATCTTCCTCGAGACCCAGTCCATCAAAGCACCCGGGGGCCAACGCCATGTCCTCAAGCGTGGAGGGAAGGCCCAAAAGGCCAAAACCACAGCTGGGATCAGTCCTCGCGCAACCTCACCAATCTCAGACTGCAGCAGATGAACCTTTTCAAAAGCCCTCCTCTTTGTCCACCAAGGATTTTCAAGGTGTAATCCTCCCACGAGACCCTTAAAGGACGCTTCGCAGAGTCTCATATCGTACGGCCCAGACCTGACATTTAGAAAGCGCTCCCCTTCGTTCTGGGGGCTTTTTTGTTCTTGACCAGACAGTAGCAAAACATATCGATATCAATTTGTCTCACTTCATCAAGCCATCAAAGGAGACAAGGGCTTCATCAATGGGTGTGATTACTTCCCTCCAACAAAAAGTGATGAAAACTCCAAAAAGGACTTTAATGACATGAAAAAAGTTGGGGTTTTTTTCCCCTCCTCTCCTCACCGAGGATCGACCGGACGGCTTCAAAGCGGTCTCTCCTTCACTGTGATAAACAGAGCGAAACAAGCGCAACATTGTCAGTGATTTCCGAAGCGCCCACACAAACGTGAGGCGAGGAAAAGGAGGAAATTGGTGCAATCAGAGACAAAAGGACACGAGTGCTTTTGACCTGATTAGCTCAGATTTGACAAAGAGAAAGAACGAGTCGTTAAATTGTTAAAATACTGTTTTCGTTTAAGAAAATGCACATACAGTTTAAAAAGTGGCACGTTCACTCCCCACTCAGAGAATGAAAGCTAAGCTGCAATAACACTCCAATTTAAATTCACTGAAAATTGATGAAAATTGATCAAATGTTTACAGGACCAGCTTAAAGGCAAAGCCACAGCCCGTGTAAGTCTAATGGATACAGGAAGATTATCCAGAAATTAATTAAAGACACAAACCCATACATATGTGTCGAAGGTCTGTATTATGCTGGTTCTTGACTTGTCAGACCTGAAATATGGATGGAATGGTTGATATGGGACTGGATCAGGGGAGGAATGGAAGCAGCATCCTGCACATCAACAACACACGTTCCCTGACTCTACCTGCATATACAGTAAAGCCAGGACACAGTTTAGCTCCTTATGTCTCTTAACTCCCAATAAAGTAACTGTTTGCATGTGACATGTTTATTTTGTGTACTCATATCAATGAGAAGAGTCAGTATCAGTATAGATACCTGTATCTGTAACATCAAAACAAGACACATCAATACACAAAAATCATTGATTAACTTCCACAGGAAAATATCAGACACACATCTGTTAATGGCTCTTACCAGTTCACCAGCCCAAAACGTGGCCCCAAAAAATGAAACAGGAAATGCGTAGTTAATTAACCGTTAGAACTCCTCGCTCCCTCTTACACAGGTCTGAAGTCTTTGAGAGGGAGGAGAGATAAAAATATTCACTTTACTCGGCGAGCCGGTTCTATTTAAATGTAATTGCAGGATGCTCTCATGACAAGTTTCCAGGGGAACATTATCACCCTTAAAGTTTCCTCTCGCATATCGCAAAATGATGGGATGCGCTAGAAGAAGCGTATCCTCAACAGACAGCAGGCATTACAGCTTCCTTTCCACCCCATTCAAAACGCTCAGGCCTCCTGTAAATGTACACTTCAGATGGAGAGGTTCCATCACGCTGTTATTCTTAAACCCAGCCTCTTTACCTCAGAACAGACATCTGATACTTACAGATACATGTGTGTACACATAGATGTACACACACACACCTAGTCATGAGTTCGGTGTGGAAGAACTTGATTGGTCCGCACAAAGTTCTGCCCTCAACCTCATCCCACACCTTTGGGATAAACTGGAACAGAGACTGTGAGCCAGACCTTCTCATCCAACATCAGTGCCTGATCTCATGCTCTACAGAGTGAATTGGCACACATTCTCACAGAAACTCCAGAATCTTGTGGAAAGCCTTCAAAGAAGAGTGGAAGCTGTTATAGCTGCAAAGTGGGAGCAAATCTATATTGAAGTTTCTGTATTTCAATTAGGGCTGGGCGATGAAAATCTCGATAAATTGAACATTTTAACTCGATTACGATTAATGAACGATTATTTTTTAATTTTTTATTTTTTTATTTTGCCCTCATAGTTCACTGACAAGTTGCTCAGTTGTCTCAGTGTTTAAGCTCTCCGTGCTCGACATGTCTGCGGAATAACGTAACATAACGGAGCGGGGTCACGTGACTCCACACGCGGTAGTGTTTTTAAAGGGACAGTAATCGAAATAATCGACCTGGAAAAAATTTATCGATTATAGGTTCTGAATGTCGATTTCAATTACCTTTCGATTAATCGCCCAGCCCTAGTTTCAATGCAATATCATTAAAGTCCCTGTTGGTGTAATGGTCGGGTGTCCCAATACTTTTGTACAAACTGTGTGTGTGTGGAATCTTATATGTATACAGATAGATAGATATTTATGTCCGAGCATTTGTCTTTATTCAAACTTCATTCTAAATATTGCGAGAATACTGAATTATGGATCAAATTGGATCATTTATTCAGTGCGTCATTAGGTAAAATATAAAATCAAATGAATGGTTTGAAAACTAAACTTGACCGTCTCGTTACAGGTCTATTACCAACACTGTTTCATCACTGAGAGAACATAATTAGTCCTGATTAATTAGTTTAGTGCAGTGACATTTCATATAAATCACTGTACTTAGTTTTTATAGTAGCTTTTAAATGCAGCACTATTGTTTGTTTTCTTTGGTATGTTTCAGCTCATAAAACAAACATTGTGATGCATTCTGTTCTTTGAAACAATGTCATGAAGTATCATGTGTCATGATCTTTCCCACCCACACATTTTTCCATTTGTTTTAATGTTAAGCAACGGTAAAACCTTCGAAGGGCCACTCTTCTTTCCGCAAAACACGACCGCACCCACAAAAATAACCATTATAATCAAATATATTCCACTTAAAAACACGTGGGATCGATCGAAAATTCAGAACCTGCACTTTTACCTGCTTTTCTGTTTCTTCCACTGAGCTACGAGTGAGAAGCAACTGGAATTAAACCCTGCTTTCGCGTCCCTGACCAGACTTTCCAATTTCTGGGGCTTAAAATCTGCTTGACAGGGGCTCAAACATCTGGCCAAAGTAAGCGTCACTCAAGTTGCCAGTCTTCAACGTTGCTGTCACTGTCCAATCCATCAAAGACTATGAAAAATGGGAAATGGGGGGGGTGGGGGGGGGGGTAAAAAAAACATAACTGGGTACATACATGTAATTAGAGCCAAATTGAGGCCACATACTAATCTATTTCAGGTCATCAACAATTCCATTTACATTAGACATTTAGGCTAATTAAAAGTGGGGATAATCAGATCAGCGTGTGTGTAATCTCAGCGCGGATTCGTGCTCACGAGAAAGCAGGCTGAGCCGTTTCCTATGATATCACCACCAAGGGAAAATTAAAATCATGCGCTTCAAGGAAGCCGAGGGAGACGCAAAAAAAAAAAAACACAAAAAAAGCCGGAGAGAAAAGCCGCCTCCTGCCGCAAAAAACGAGCAGCGCTGGCGGAATGCAGATTTAATTGCGGGGAAAAAATTAATTGACATTATTATCCATATGCTGGGGTGTTTCGCGTGCGCTCCGAACTGTCATGAAAGTGACTGCGGCTCCCATTAATTCATTAATTCAGTTATTTTTCCTGCATTTTTGTCTCCCAGTCTATTTCGCAGATAATACAATATAATTTGACTTTTGGACTTGAAAAATTAGTAGCGAACACAAGCTTCCCGCCTCTCACACTTTATTAAAAACGAAATGGGGGGGGGAAACCTCGCTCTCATCTGTGAACAGCCAAAGTCGAATGAAGTCAAATAAGTCAGTTACTGCTATACAGACACATAGAACACAGTCTAAGAAGTGAGGAAACACGGCTTCGGGTCCTCGATCGGACAGGAGCCGTCGTCCCATGGACACTCTCACACTGATGCTACGGCAGGTTCAGCAGTTCAGACCTGACAAGGAGACAAGTGGGCCAATCTAAGAGCTGGGGCTCTTTAGTGTAGCCCAACCTGGGCCTGAAACAAAAGATTTGATTTGGAGACCATCTCCAGCTGGGTAATTGGCTAAACATGCGGCTTAATGGCTTTTAGTTCTCAGGCTACTTGCCCATAAAGAGTGGCGGCCTGGGATGGTCAGTAAATATAAATATATGGGTGAAAATTCAATTTATCCACACTGTCCCCAGAGTTCAAATACTGTTCTAATCGCGGTCGAGGCATTAAAAGCCAGAGGCTATCTGGGCAGGGTGGAAACTCAGCACTAATTACATGGAATCTAGTGATTTCCCGAGCTACTGAGCCATCAGTCAGTATTAGTACTGGTTTAAGCTTTCAGGAGGAACACAGGTGTTACACATGGACATAAAGACACAGCTCACATTCAAACTGAGGGAAATTTACAGTCACTGACCAAAGGTATTCCACATTCCTGATATACAGTAACTAAGAGCACCTACAAATAGTGAAAAAACACATTTTCACATGTTGTGATGTGGTTAAAAAATGCCTATTTTATAGTGTAAACCCTGAATATGCCCCCCAAAAAGCTTTAATTTCATATTAAATCTCATTAGCCTTAAAGAAAATGTAAAGGTAAACCCGTATTCGTACTGTACAGTCTACACTGAACTCTAGCAATGCTAGAATGTAAAATACCGATGTTACCCCTGTATAGACTGTACTGTAATTAATGCACGGGCGTTTTCTTTGGTATGGGCTGTCCTTTTCTTTAGAATAAGCGTGTAAATACAGGCATAAATGAATTTAATTTACAGTAATAAAAATACAAGGCTTTAAGAAGAACAAAACAAAAAACACAAGAACACTGGAGACGCTCCACGGGGGAAATTCTGGACTGCAGCTGCGTCAAAGGGCAGCAGCCAATCAGCAGCAAGGAGAAATAAATAACCTTTTCAGATTGGCTACTTTCAAACGTCCCGTCTCAACCGCGTGTTACTTGTTTATGTTTGGGGCGGCGCTGAGCAGCAGAGGTTCGTTCTGTTCAGGTGTCTGATTGCCTTGGTTCATTAACCTTCTTTTTAACACCACAAAATCAGCCACACTTGACCTAAACTAACACGTATTACATAAAATATGACTGTTTATTGTTCAGATCGTAAACCATAGCTCATAATCAAGTTTCATAAGAAGCAGTAGTGGTCATTTAAGTTTAATGCCATATCAACAACAAATGTTATGTCATGGTAACAAGGCATATTAAACAATATGGCTTACAAGAGATAAAAACAAGAGATGTAAATAAATAAATAAATAAATACATAATCAATCAACAAATACATAAACCATCTGAATGAGATTCTTAAAATCAATTTTTGATAAAAATACCACAACTTCATGTGGTGGCACCTTACTAAAAACGTCTTCGAGACCACTTGAAAAAAATAAATCGCTGCCTTCTGTTACTCAGAGTAGAACAACAAAGTAAAATAGGTTTCATTGATGACACTGGCATGACGGGGTTCTTCACCTTTTAATAAAAAACGTGTGTAAGCCTAGAATGTCATGTTGCATAATCCTACAACAGGCTGGTGTGTTATGAAGGGAGACTGCAGTAGGATCTACACTTTCACTGCATTAAAGGATTCCCATCATAAACTATTTCAGGGAGTCTTCAGGTTACAGTACAGATCCGTTCATATGACAGTGATGTAGGGCTGGGCGATTTGGCCTAAAATCAAAATCTCGATGAATTGAAAATTTTAACTCGATTACGATTAATGAACGATTATTTTATTTATTTTCATAGTTCACTGACAAGTTGCTCAGTTGTCTCAGTGTTTGAGCTCTCCGTGCTCGACATGTCGGCGGAGTAACGTAACATAACGGAGCGGGGTCACGTGACTCCACACGCGGTAGTGCTTTTAAAGGGAAAGTAATCGAAATAATTGACTTGGAAAATTTTGATCGATTATAGGTTCTGAATATCGATTTCAATTACTTTTTGATTAATCGCCCAGCCCTACAGTGATGTAACCTGAATCTGGGTGTACGTTGAAACACACCCTACCCTTAGTCACATAGTAATCCTATCCTAATCTAGAGCATAAAAACACGACAAAGCCACAAAAAATAGAAAAGTACATAAATATACCGTACATTACACTGTACTGTACTGAGGGACACCAACAACCTCAGTCTTACGGCGCGTTACTGCGTATCCTTCCACTGTGCACAACCAATCTAGTCTGCCCATGTAGTCCGTATTGCGACATATTGGCGCAAGCCAAAACACTCACGTCTTTTTTTACGTTCTTATGGGCTTGAGCATCATGAACTCGTACGTCAAGCCTGTTGTAACCCGAGGACCCAGTAATGGATTCATTAAGATCTCACAGCCTTATTATTATAGCCCCATCCCAACTGTGCCCACGCCACAAATCTGTAAACTATACTTATATTCCTCCAGTGCACTGCTCTTCAAACCCTTTATTAACATGTTTCAACATTATTTCATGCTTTATGTGCAATAATGTATACTCAAATATCACAAACCACTCACCAAAGGTAGTTTTAGATGTTTCATTTTAACAAGTCTTCTGCAAAAAGGAGTGAAATAATAACATTTAACTATAATTAATTAATCGAGACATGATTTATTCTTAATTAATCTTGATGTTCTGCAGCTTTTTTACTTCTACAGCTCCATTCATCATTCTGTATCCCTGCCACTAATTAGAGCTACTAATTACCTGTGACGTTTTACAGGGCTGAGATATTAGAGCCACTTGACTGCAACCAAATTAGCCTTAAAATGTTGATTTTGAACTTTTTGGAAGAGTAGTGTAGACAAAGTAAGGGAGAGGATCAGGATTTTCTGGCTCGAAATCGACCAAGAGGAGCGCTCAAATCCATACCTTCTTAAAGTAAAGCCAAGAAGAGAAGACACTCTTAAGAGACTTTTTGCTGGGACCTTTGAATACTTCCAGACCACATTGATTTAAAAAAAAAAAAAACACAAAAATCTCATCTGTCCAAGCAGACCAAGAGGGGGAGAGCAGTAACAAGTAGACCGCCCAGGAACAAGTTCCAGCTTTTTAATTATTCAATTATCTCGAGGAGGAGGAACGCCCAAGGAGCGGAGAGGCAGAGGAGGGAGGGAGGAAGGAAGAGCAGGCCCATCTACGGATCATCCCCATTCATCATTGATTGGAAGAGACAGAGACAGGATCACTTTACTCCATTAGCAGACCCGGGGGGGGGGGGGGCAGGGCTGGGGCTTCCTTTTCAAT
>JBBPDE010000015.1:6928085-6944692 GCA_037974605.1 Nannopetersius ansorgii | reverse complement strand
GACGGTACCTTGCTCAGGGTACCTCAGTGGTGCCTAGCGGTCTTGGGAATCGAACCTGGACTTTCTGGTTGCAGGGCAGATGCCCTAACCACTAGGCCGCCCAACTGCTCCAATATAACTGATTTATGTCTGAAATATGTTCAGCCCTGGAAAGCTTTGTTAAAAAATTTGTATGGTCTGAATTTTTGTCAACGGAAAAAATGAGTGTAATTAAAGTTATTGTGGCAGTTGGTGACCTAGTGGTTAGGGTATTTGCCCAGTGAGCAGAAAGTCGTGGGTTAGATTCCCAAGACCGCTGGGCACCTCTGAGGTACCCTGAGTAAGGTACTGTCCCCACACACTGCTCCCCGGGCACTGTGTTCATAGCTGCCCCCTGCTTCACTTGGGGAATGGGTTAAATGCAGTTAATTTTGTGCTGCTCACACTGTGCTGTGGTGTGTTCACGTGTGGCCAGATTTTCACTTATATTGGTTGGGCTGTGACTATCCTTGTAATAACAGATGTAATAAACTGGTTAGAATAACCAGAGGCAGGTTAAATCGATTTTTTGACGTCTTATTATGAAACGGCGTTCTGGTGAGACACATGGAGGCTGGTCTGACAGTGAGGGTGAGACACACGGAGGCTGGTGTTGCGGTGTGGAGTGGAGGTAGTTCAGTGGGTAGGATACTTGCCTCTGGGCCGAGAGGTGACGGGTTCGAATGTTCCTTCAGCATACCTTACCTTGACCCTTTACCCCCCTTGCATGGAGACTGGAAGTCATTTGGATAATAGCGTCTGCTAAATGCCACAAATATAAATATACGGTGAGGGTGAGACATGGAGGCTGGTGTGAGGATGAGACACAGTGCAGTAAAAGAAGAGGTACAGGGGGGTGAATGGGCAGTTTTGGCGGTTCTCTTACGTAACCGCGACCCTCTCGCGATCCCTTTAAACGCGAGCATAAACATCCGTTACAGCGCGCGGGAGGCAAACGACGCGCCTCTATTGGCTCAGAGAGCTGTCAAACAGAAGCGGCGCGCTCTGAAGTGTTTGAACCGCATTGGTCGAAACTTCTTCGATAGCGCTCCAAGGGGCACTTTTGATTGGCTGCCGCTCGCTATTTTCTCTCGCTATTGGCTGTTTTTGCTGCGATGTATCTAGCATAGCTGCAACATCCTCGCCTCTGATTGGTGGCCTTGCGCTCGGGCGCGATTTCTAACGCGGGAAAAGTGGGGCAGCCTGACACCGGGACGGGCGGAAAGTACCTGCAGAGACGGATTCAGAAGGAGAGTTTTACACAATTTTAAATACTTTTATACTAAATACTGTTTTTGAAAAACAAAAATTGCATTATTTTTTTGGCTGGAAATGAAAACTTCGGTTCGAAAGCAGCTCCTGTTTGGAGAAAATAAGATAAACTGACTGGACTTCATCGCCAGCTGCCTCCTCTCTACTTTGTTTTACTTTTCTTAGTCGGAATAAGCGTATTTTTACTACTTTCTATTCACTTTTATTGACTTTTAAACACATTATCGACGCCATGGCTGACAGCAAGCATCCCCAGGTGATTTTTTGCAACGATTCGCCCAAAAGGGTCCTGGTTTCTGTGATCAAGACGACCCCGATCAAACCCAAGGCAGCAGACTCACTTATGCCCACCAGCCCCGGGTTCAGCGACTTCATGGTTTACCCGTGGCGGTGGGGGGAGAACGCACACAACGTAACCCTGAGCCCGGGCTCCGGCAGCGGAGCCGCCTCGCCCGGCCGGAGCAGCTCCGCCCCGGCAGAAGTAGACAGCCCCTCCGGAGAGCACTTAAAGGTACTTACGGCACTTTTTATACACTTAATCATGCTTAAAGCTACACTCTCAGTTTTCCTTCATCCATCTAGAGTGGAAAAAAACACTAATAGAAACATAAAATAGGCGCTATAGCAGTTTAGTTACTGTGCAAAAACAAAACAACACCTCTGGCACCCTTTGTACTCTTAAACCTGTTTAAAATGACAGTTTCGGCTCTTCTTAACCAATTTGGAGTGGAAAATACTATTAAGTACTAATAAACACCACTAAACACCCATTTGATGCTGCAGCATGTTAATTACTGTAAAAACAATAACACAGAAGAGAGCACTATAAGGCACGTACTGTATGTTTCAGGCATGTACTTCAAGTACTTCAGGCACTTTAGTAAACGTTTATGACGAACTGAAAGCAAAGAAACACTCTTAAGCTCACCCACTTGGTGCTATAGCAGGTTAATTACTCTCTAGAAACTATAGAGCGCTTAAAGGCACATTCTGTACAAGAAAACGTTATTAAAACGATAATTTCAGCTTTTCTTTATGTGAGAGATTTAAAAACACTAATGTGTGCTATTATACTGACACCACTAAACTCACCCCATCGGTGCTATATAGCAGCTTAGTTACTGTGCAAAAACAATGTTTTTTATAAAACGCAGTGTGGAAACAGAGCCCCTGTCCTTTCGATGGGCTTAAAGGGTTAGTTTTAGGTGGTCGTGCTCCTGTGTGAATGTTTATTTTGGTAGAAAAGCTCGAACATGTTTGTAAAAGGAGGATTTTAAACCCCTTCTCAGACAGGAGCAGCTGGTCTGTGCAAATGACGTCAGGCTTGCGCGCCAAAAAGGCAGGCGTGTTGGAGAATGGCGCAAAAAATAATCAGTGCATTCAAAACAAAACAAAACATTATACAAGTACATTGGCGCTTTTCTTTATGCTGAAAAAAATATTCCCCTTTGTTATTACTATCTACAGCAAGCAGTAATTGCTACTGTGTTACAACAGAACCATCTTTATTCAGCTCTCCACTCTTTACTCTTGTGCCCCCTGCTGCCACTCCTACATCCTACCTTTAACTCAAGCTGCTCCCAAAAACTCTCACAATGGTTCCCTTCATACAGACAAGACTATACAGCAGCTACCCACACAGGTGCCTTTCTCGTGTGCATTTAAAATGCTCAAAGAAAGTAGTTTTCAGAGATTAGATAGATGGTCCGCTTGAATAAGGAATAGGAATATCAATGAAAGAACTGAGTGAGGAAAAAATGAGTGTCGTGTGACTGGTTCTGTCTGGCAAGCCGGCTGCACTTGTAGATTAGTATTGTCACCCTTTTTTAAATTCTTGATAGTTTCATAAGTGCAGAAACCTATTGGATATCCCTTATATTTAAAAGAGAGAAAGTATGGAAGAGTCTAAATGTGTAAAATTACATGTACTTGTTGAGGCTTCTGTGTAAAAGTGTTGTCTGCTTTTTGCCTGAACCTGAAAAATAAATAGCTGGTAGTTAATGTGCATTTTTAAATCAGTTAATAGGTGATCTTTGGCTTTTGCACAGTGCTGCATGTTGCTGATTAGTAATTGGTGTCCTCTAGTTAAACATTATCTTTCCATGTTAATTTATCTGTTCTCTCTCCTCAGGATGGGATACGTCGCGGCCGCCCACGTGCTGATACCGTCCGTGAACTTATCAATGAGGGTGAGAACTCCACCAGCCGCATCCGCTGCAACATCTGCAACAGAGTTTTCCCCAGAGAGAAGTCCCTCCAGGCGCACAAACGGACACACACAGGTGAGTGCTGGACTGCTTGACTGGTGGAACCTGTGCAGATGGAGCGTGAATGTGAGAAGTCATGTTTTGACTCTTGTCTCAGGTGAGAGGCCTTACCTGTGTGACTATCCAGAATGTGGGAAGGCCTTTGTCCAGAGTGGCCAGCTGAAAACCCATCAGCGCCTCCACACCGGGGAGAAGCCCTTCGTTTGCTCAGAAAAAGGTGAGCTTTAACCTATTTAAGAGACAGCAACAAATGGTAGTCTGTGTGTTTCCTCTAGAACCAATTCCACAGATATTACAGGCGCATTACCAATGATAACTTGTAAAAACTAAAATCAGAATAAAAATAGTTTTTTAATGGATACAGACAGTTGTACCATATTCCATGGTATGGTGGTGATGTTTCAGGTCATCCAAGAACTTCTTTTCAAGATATCTTGTCTTTCTTCTAGGCTGTGGTAGCCGTTTCACTCATGCTAATCGACACTGTCCTAAGCATCCATATGCACGGCTGAAGAGAGAGGAGCCCACTGGAGAGCCGGGGAAATCCCAGGGGGCTGATAACAAGGCTGTGGCTGAGTGGTTAGCAAGGTAAAACACCCCCACTTTGATTGGGCCAAAAGAGAAAAAAAAAGAACATGGCTGGTTTTGACCTTGTCTACTAAAGAACAAAGCATTTATAATGTGACATTATTGTATTATGACAATATTAAGATTACAGTAATTACGTTCCAGCAGTAGTTGTTCCAAGAGCACCTGCGTTACTGTATATTATTTGCAAATGTTCAATTGCTGTGCTGTAAACAAACTCGTTCAAGGTTGTTTGATTGTTTCTTGAGGAGAAAAACACATTTTGTTCAGTTATAGAAACCAGGGTTTGCTATTGTCTAAAAAAAAAAAAAATACAAATTTTATTGTGCATCGTTGATAACAGAAATGTACTAATGAACTTAGGTTTGAAGTTTTAGGCCGAGATCTTTTCAAAACAACGTCTCCAGTTTCATACAAACTATTTAGAAAAATTGGAGGAATTCCCCTACAACAGATCAGTTATTAAATTTGAATGAGCAAGTCCTAACGACATTTGATTTCCCAGGTACTGGCAGATGAGAGAGCAGCGAGCCCCAGCCACAAGCAAAGGAAAACCCCTGACCAAGGTTGGCATGGAGGACCAGGAGCAGCAGGACCCCATGGACTTCCTGCCTTCTGATGAAGCGGAAGAGGAGGAACCAGAGGAGGGGAAGAGCAGCAACGGAGGCGGGGCAGCCCGGCGACGCCTCCAAGAACAAAGGGAGCGCCTCCACGGAGCACTGGCTCTCATTGAGCTGGCCAACAACCTGTCTGCCTGAATTCACCAGTGTAAACTAAAGTCTAGGGTTGCACACTGAGTAATATCCCCAGTACGGCAAAGTATTGCAAGTGAGATCTCTTAACGTCCCTCTACACTTAGTACTTTACAGGGACTTTTTTACACAGTGGTTTTACACAGTGCTTGCAACCCTAGGATTTCCAGCCTTGCAGTGTACATGTGGGGCTGGCATAAGCTAAAAGCACCTTATTTTTGCTTCCAGATTTAACATTAGGCTGCTACTATGGTAGATATCTTTATATGAAGAATGTTTTTGTTTTCTTCTGCTTATCAAAGAGAGGGAAAGACGATCATTTTTGTGTTTTGTTTGTGTTGTGCACTTTTTTTTGTGATAACGAGTTTCTTTTCTTTTTCATACAAGTTTGAGTGTTACGTTGTGAGCATGTTTGTGTTTGTTGTGTACATAGGTGGACTTAAGCGTGTGTGGTTGTGATACAGTGCGTTCAGATACCGCACTCGAGTGTTTGGCGGTGGGCTAACCAGTCTGATCAAGATGAAACCAGCATAGGTTCTTTGTGTGACGATGAAGGGTGAAGTAAGAGGTGACAAAAGAAAGAGGAAAGGAAACGATCCTACTCTCTTTGTATATTATAAGTTGCACCTGAAATTTAACAGTAGTATCATTTGCTGCACATAGACCTTCGTCGTTGCTTCAGTCCACTCTTCATTCATATTTATTTTAACACGAATGTCATCTTAAGGCTTTGAGGTTTGAGGCTAGCAGTGACACTGACTAACTCCAGCTCAGAGAAACTATAGAAAGCTCCATATCCTTTCTGCAGACATACAGTATATAAGCATTTGTTAGTTAATAGCAGGCGATGCGTCGTGGTGAAACCGTACCGAATCATGTACATTTAGTGTTATTTCTACAGCAGTTCAACAGTGGGTTAATGGTTGTGTCAGCAGTTTTCAGATTTCAAAGTGAGACAGAAAGAGTTTCTAAAAGTTCACTTAAATCCAACAGATAGCACTTGTTTTGCAGTTTGAGGTTTTCTCTGTTCTGAAGGTGGCATATTCACTCTGGAACACTACATTAAGAGTTTCATGTCCCAGGGCCTTTATTGACTTGTTTTTAGCATTTATTGCCCCAAAGATAGATATACACTTCCCAGATCCCTTTAATAGCCGGATGGTTAATATAGTGACTTTTGGCTTTCCTTGTATGTGCGGAAGAAATTATTAACCTAATCTGGTACAAAAACAACAACAAAAAAACTGGACATCCAATGAAATGCAGACTTATTAAGTACCCTTAATGCCTTATTATGTTTCCTTATATATAGAAATAATATATTTCACAGTTATTTGGTAAGCTGCACAAGGTATCTTATAAATTAAATTCTCAGAAGCGTCCTTGGTGATTGCCTTTTTTTTGTTTTTTTTGACAACAGAATGTAAATCAGGTTTTTCGATCTGTGTTTCGATCAGTTTTTTTGTGTGGAAAGGACATTGTAAATGTGTAAAGGAGGCATTTTCCCCATAGATAATTCATAGTGTTAGAACTGCTGGTTTTCATTAAATATCATAAATGACTGACTATACTGGTGCTGTCTTTCTTAAATGGACCCCCTCACATGCTAGAATTACTCATTACTGTATAGTGTAATATATCATCTATATATCATTATTTCACAAATGATTGTCTTCACTGAACACCGAGGACATCTCAGGTCACCTGTTGACTGCAGAAAAAAAAACCTCCCTGATCCCCAAAGGATGCTGATATAAATATTCAAGTTCTTACATTCGGCACAATTATGATTTTTACAGTATCAAAATATACGATTTAACTCAAATTTCCATTTCTAAAGCACATTCATAAGTAAACTGGTCGTATATAAAATATGCAATGTCTACAAACATGTAACAACAATCTAAAGCACCAAATAACAATAATCTCTGGTGTTTCTCAGACTATCTAGTGATTTAAGTGATTTCTTTCTTCTATTGGGCTGATTAAAGGTTGGTCAGCTTATGTAGCTTAGTTCTCAACCTTTTCAACATTAAGGTCCACCTATTTATCACAGCATGTTGCCAAGACCCACTTGGCCACATTAAATGATATTAAATAATCAATTGTGGACCAATGGCCTGTCTTGACTTGGCCCAATCAAAAGCCTCCGCGGCCCAGTGGTTGAGAAACCAGGATCTAGAGCTGCTTTAGTATATTTGTTTTCTGATTCTGATATTTGGGCCTCCAGACGGTTTTGAGGCTGCTTGGATGGAAATAGACAGTTGGGATCATCAGTAAATGGAAAAGTTTGTGGTACCACACCGTTGTAATGGTGTTATTATCTAGTCAGGGTCATCTTATGGTGACCTTTGATAAATTTAAATCTATATCCTAGATAATGTTCTTGCACTATGTATATAAAAATGATTCCTGTACAGCTCCCCTGTTATAAACATACATTTGAGTGAAAAATCTAAATGAATGACAAGTGAGGATACTACCAGAGAGGTGTGCTGCATAATACAGTTACAGAACACAGGTCAACAAAAACATTTCCTAAACCACAACACTTTCCTAAACCAGTTTTTGATGCTGGTTTCTGATCTGTTTTCAGTTTTTTCAGTCACATCAACTTTTTGAATTATGAGTAATATTAGATTTGCAATAGACCTGAATGCGTTTTTTATTAATCGGTTTTACTAATCAAGTAACTGTTTCAATATTTTCAGTGTGGAGTCTGACAGGCGCTCACTGTGGCACAGATATAATGATCAGTGTCAGTCAGCTCCCACTGTTTCTTCAAAACGCTTGTTATATACTAATTATACCAACTGCAATATAGGAATAGTTTCATCACAAAAACTGAATGTGCGGGAAAAACTAAACACAGATTTGAAATTAGCATGAAGTTATCTCTGATGATTTTGACCTGTGGGTGGAATTAACATCCTGCCACTGAAACATGAAAGATGGATTAAAGGATTAAAGAGATTTGGCTGGTTGAGTCATCCTTCTGGTTGAGTATTCTTCACACATGGGTGAGTGCATGTGCTGCATACACCTAGAACAGTACAGGCCAGAATGACTGACCCCTAAGGTCAGATGGCTCTGTAATGCCATGGGGGGCACTTATCTTCTTGGGGGGAGGGCCACTGCAAATCAATGCAGACTGACCCATTTATCCAACAATACAGCATTTCTATGCTTATACGAGTGGTCAAGAAAATAACATCCTCATCCAAAGGAGGCACAAAGAGTCACTGAGGGCTTTGATAAATATAGACCGGCCTTCAAAGCTCAGCTGAAAACATGAGAGATTTTGGACCAATGGACAGCCATCTCCAGAACATCACTAAATCACAAGCTGAAGGACTTTTCTGAGGAACTGTTTCAGCAGCTTGTGGTGACCCAGCACCTTCTGAGGTGCTTTTTTTTTTCATTTAATTTGACCCACTTCTATACATTAAAGCTACATTGGCATTGACTTAAAGCTGACTGTCATAATTTGCTGATACATAGACCTTCATTCAGACATCAAATTAAAGTTAATTATGAACACACAGTCCTTGTAGTGTTTGTAGTAATTGAAACTATGATTGAAACCTCTAGCTAGATAAAAAATGTAGCAGGACTGATTGGGAAATTTGCTACAGTTTGCGTACAAAATGTAAACAAGATCCCTGACTGCAGCTTTATAAGTGGTGGTGCTATAGTCTCAGGCTGTGGGTTTAACAGACTGCAGGGTTAATGTATCTGAGAACTGTCTGTTCGCCGCACTGTCCTGCAGCTCCTGGACCAGTTTGTCCTCCTCTTGGTTTGAAGTTGGTGTAGAAGAGCTACTGCTGAAGGTCAAGTATGAGTACACCAAACCTCCAGTGATACTGAAGAAAAAGATAAGACGAGAAAAGAAGAGACAGTATAAATCTTGATGAGTTTTCACTTAAAAACTAGCAACGTTGAAATTTAAATTGTTCTTACCATATATTCATTCCTACAAAGTTTGGCCATGAGAACACATAGTCTCCTCCAATGAACATGCCAATGTAGGCCACAGCCACATTCTGTTAAAAAAAGCAGAAATAGTTCAGTTCAGGGCCAAATTCAGCTCTACTCAGTTCAAATGTGTTTGTTGCTATTTGTTTTTTACAAATGTCATCATTAAGCAGTTGTGTAGAAATCCTGGCCCCTAGTGGCCAGTTCAATTGTGACAGGGGCCCAAAGAAAGACAAAGAATCAGTGGGAAGGAGAACAAATTGGGATCAACCTCTGGGATCAACAAAGATTTCAAATTCTGATTATATTCAACAACACACATAGCCAAAACAGTGAGCGTGTTGAGAAGGAAACATTCTGATCAACCAATGAAAGCCAGTGACTTAAATCATGAGAATTATTCCTTGGTGGACTAAAGGATTAATACCAAGAACATTAATAAGGAATCTGCAGCAGAAATAGCTACAATAATATAATATTTTGGGGGTTGTTTTTCCTTCCAATGTCCCAACATGAAAGTTCATAATGTATTCATGATGTAGAGCAAGACTTCATCTCAAATCTGCCCGAAATTGGTCTCAGGCATCAGATAAAATCTCCATTTTATGTCATAACTTTCTGTGAGGAAGCTTTCACAGGTATTCAATGCTTCAGTCATCTGGTTCCTATCAACAAAGAAGGTATTCTCTGTCATTTAGAAGCATCTTCAGCTCAGTTTAGACTTATGTATGGGTTCTTCGTATTATTATTCAGATTCTACATTTAATACCGATTTTTTAGCACATTAGAATCATTTTACACATTCGTTAGCAAATAATTTCATTGAAAAGAGTTATTCCAAATGCTTGTACTTATGCTGGATCTCTATTGTGGTGCGATCCAAGCCGCCCTGATCTCTGCTTTTGTCTAGTTCATGCTTTCCTCTTTGCTTTATTG
This sequence comes from Nannopetersius ansorgii, assembly GCA_037974605.1. Classification (NCBI taxonomy): domain Eukaryota; kingdom Metazoa; phylum Chordata; class Actinopteri; order Characiformes; family Alestidae; genus Nannopetersius; species Nannopetersius ansorgii. The sequence goes on along the minus strand of JBBPDE010000015.1, from coordinate 6,934,884 downwards.
ACCCGCCCTTATCTGACCCTGTTTAAACATGATCGTCAGTGATTAGCTTTGTAATGGGCACAAAATCACTGAAAGAAGAGTAAAGATCAAAGAGCACTAAATAAAAGAGAACGATCTAAAGAGAGCTAAATAAAAAATTAAAAGAGTTGCTGGCTCCCAGCAAGGTGATGTAACGAGGCCCTGTTGGCAGACAGAAGGTAAATGAAAGGCAGTTTCTCAAAAGGCTTCCACTGATCATGGCTGTTGATGAGGGCCATTCAAAGAACACTGTTTGTCAAGGTTGGTCAGATTGACCTTTTGACCTTGGTAGTGATGCAGAACAAGGCCGAAGACTTCAATCTAAATGAAGAGTCGACTGATTTCTGAAATAACGCATTGCAATATTGTTCAGCTAAAATAACAGTCATAAGACACTCCACATGCAATAACACATCCATGTTACATTTGTTCTTGGATACGGTCTCACAGTTTCTGTAGTTTCATAGATTCATGGTGTATTTATTTATTTCGATTGTTTTGTATATACAAAGTTAACAATTACTTTCCAGTATCACCTGACTGCTGATGCAACAATTGCACACTTTTTTAGATATTAAAAAAAAGTACCATGTACCAAACTGCACATTTTTACTTACATATTTAATGAATATTATTTATTCTATTTTATTAATGTGGATTTGTCTTGTATCAGTGTATACAGAGTTCACTCTGACTTTGACTTGACTGTAGCACTCCTACGGGTCACTGTTAATATTGATAATATAATAATATAATAATATTACATCCACAGTCTGAATCTCAATCTATGTGTAGTTTTACATTTTGTATTAGTCAGACTCGTTTTTTAGTTTTCGCTGTTTAAATAAGAAATGTCTAAGAAAAAAACGATTGACTGATTTCGGTACTTTTTTGTCTACAAATCCTTGGTCTCATTTTACAAGAAGAAGAAGAGGAAGAAGAGGAAAAGGAGGAGGAAGAAGAAAAATTTAAAGAGGAAAAACGAGAGGGAGAAGAAGAATGAAAAAGATCAATGGAGAAGAAGAAGAAGAAGATGAAAAAGACAAAAACTGAGAATAAGAAGCAAAAATCTACCAATAACTGGGTTCCAGCATCATTTGCTGCCTGGCTCTCCCAGTAAAAACGAAAAACCGACGAAAAGAGGCTAATTACCGACCTTAATTGCCCCAATAACTGTGGTGGTCAAGGCACTGTTGTAATGGCTGCACAGAATGATGGAGTACATCAAAACGAACCTGAAAACAAGAGCGAAACCAGTAATCACGGCTCCTGCTAAGGGTCGGCTGGAAGCATTAAAAAAATGTGGTTCATGAAATGAAGTGAGACGTACCCCATGGCACAAGACAGCACAAAATACAAAATAAAACTCGGCGACAGCCATCCTTCAAAGGCGAGGGCCTAGAAAGAACACAAACAGAGCTGAATCTTTTCATGTCACACAGCTGCATCAATCTTTCAATGATTTAAGCGACTAATCCTTCATTCACTTCTTCAGCCATTCACCTTCTCCAAATCTCCGGTGTAAACACTCGCCAGAGCGGTGGGGACAATGATGAACACGGCGTTGTAGAACAAAATCCCATACTTGCCAAGGCCCTTTTGAAACAGAGCAATTCAAGAGGGCAGCATTAATGTGTAACGGATAAATCCAGTGTTTACTTAAAGGGAAAGGCCCTCCATTCAGAACCTGTTTCCACTAGTTCAACATTTCACACAGTTAAAAAAACATATGTGCAAGATAAGATGGCGAAAATCGCTCCTTGTTTGCAATATAACTGTATGTTCGGCCTTTTATATTTGTTTCTAATATTATAGTCTATTAAGCGCAATTAAAGTGTGATTCATATAATGCATTTAAACAGCTGCTGTTTTCAACCGGAAAAACCAATAGCAGCAATAATATATGGACAAATGCATAATCCCAACATTAAATAATCATAAAATAACTGCTGGTAGGAATATTTTGTCCTGGTCATAAGCAAACATTGGCCCTTAGAAAGGTTTATTTCTCGGAGAAGAAATAAACAGCAGAAATGAATAATACATTATAATAATACAATAAATAATTCGTTCTGGGAACATGCCTCAATTGCCAGTTTCTTCTTGGTGTACACGCCACTGCTGGCGGTGAAGACATCGTTGAGCAGGACGAAAGTGTATCCTTCTATGTCAAAGGCCAGGTCAGAGCTATATGAGGTGAAACATAATCAAGAAGACGTTTCTTGTTGTAATTCTAAATCAAAACATGTCGTATTGTTGTAATAAAGATGAGTTGGTGCTCTCAGTAAATCAGTAAATGACTCTACCTTGAAGCGATCAAAGCCCCAAACACAATGGACAGCACGCTGCACACCAACGAGGGTGAGTATGTTTTCCTAGAACAATAAAACGTCATTAGTTTTGACAGATATAGTCAGACATAGAGAGATACAGGAATTCTTGGTCCAACTCTACACAATAACCTAAATACTCCTGAAGGTCTATGTCCATGAGAGAACCATGGGAAAATAACGTAGAAGCTGATATGAATTAACTCGACATCTGGTACGAGCTGGGAGGACAAAATCCCTCTTCCACAGCCACACAGGGAAAAAGTAACAGCCTATTGTAACAATCCAAATAAATGGAATGAAGAATGATTAAACCAGTTTTTCTAAATTCTACATCATTAAATATCCCATGAGTCTAATGCCCCTGAAAGCTTCCTTACAGAAAGTGAATACACTCAACAACACCCGCTGTGACTTTACGCTTTGGCCCAAAATCTATACATTTATAGTCTCCAAATATTTTTACTATATACCACTATTTTACCATCATCATCATTACATATTAAGACAAATGTGAAGGTTCCCTGTTAGTTTGGATAGTAAATAAACTTTCATGTCAAAGTGACTTCTGGTTCACCACCACTGTAAAGGATTCAGCAAGTTTTAATAGACTTTGTCAGGGGTTAAATTATGCAGAACGTTAGTAAAATTGGCAGAATTCCCCTGCAGTCATGTTCATCACCAGTTTCAACACTTTCAGAGAACACTGAAACTGAGTGTTGCCAACAAAGGCTGCCAATATAATCTGCAGGTTTTCAGGTTTTCCTTTCAGCAAGGCAGGAGCATGCCTGATCAACTGCCTGAAGACTGAGACCACCTGATTAAGCAGGTGGAATCAGGTGTGCTCCTGCTTGTTGGGAATGAACACCTAAAGCTACAGCAGCGTTTGGTGGAGAAGACTGGCTCTTAAAATAGAAAACCAGATCATTCATGTATCTTTAATGAACTGGAACAACAGAGAGCTACCATACTCCCAGTCATTCCACCTGTAGATGTTTACAGTACATTACAATCATTTGGTAGAATACGGGGTCAGTGTGAAAACCGGAGGACAGTTTTAAGAGCTAATATCTTCATGCACAGTTCAGTAGAGGAGGTGTTCTCTTAATAGGTGAGTCTTTTAGGACGTTTTTGAATATAGAGAGGGACATACCTCAATATTTTTGACTCCAAAATCATGGTCAGTACAATAGTGAACTTTCTGAGCACGGTGAACATGGGCAAGCTGTAAAGAGGAGAAAAACATAAGAAACATAAGAAATCAGCTATAAGTGAAAGTGACAATCTGGTCATGCGTGAACACACCACAGCACTCAGTGTGAACAGCACGAAATACTTCCTCTGCATTTAACCCATTCACCAAGTGAAGCAGGGGGCAGCAGGAACACGGCGCCGGGGAGCAGTGTGTGGGACAGTACCTTGCTCAGGGTACCTCAGCAGTGCCTAGCGGTCTTGGGAATCGAACCCATGACTTCCTGATCATGGGGCGAATGCCCTAACCACTAGGCTACCAGCTGCCCCAGTGTTTTGTGTTTTGGTACTGGGGCAGCTGGTGGCCTGGTGGTTAGGGAGTTGCCCCTGCAATCTGAAGGTTGTGGGTTTGAAGCCCGGGACTTCTGGTGGCACCACTGAGGTACATTTGAGCAAGGTACCGTCCCCACACACTGCTCCCCTGGCACCGTGCTCCTGACTGCCAACTGCTTCACTAGAGGTGGAGGTGCTCAGTGGGTAGGATACTTGCCTCCGGACCAAGAGGTCATGGGTTCAAATCCTACCTTCGGCAAAAACCACCTCCCTTAACCCTAAGTTGCTCCAGGGAGACTGTAGGTAGGGAATGGAAGTCGCTTTGGATAAAAGTGTCTGATAAATGCCGTAAATGTAAATCTAACTGCAGAGTGTGTGCTGTGTAAACATCAGTGTTGGGCACGTACCTTTAACAAAGTAATTAGTTACTAGCTACTTCTCACAAATAGTAACTGAGTTACATCATTATAAAAGTAACTAATCTCCAGGCAAAGTAACTACTGCGTTACTTAAAAAAAAAATCTAATTTAATATAACTATAAAATAGATATAAAACATTGTACACTAATCTACGCTATTTTAATGTTGTTGTGAGAGACAACTGTCACATGCAACATTTTGCCTTTGTGCACTACTCTGCCTCTGATTGGCGAACAATGGAAACGTTCTCAATCTAAGCCAATCATCGCGTTCTCAGTTACACCATGTGTTTACAGACACACCAATCACCATCACTGGTTCTGTGTCCCACACACACACACACACACACACACACACACACAAACACACACCCCAGAGAAAGAGAGGTGTTATGGCTGAGAGAGGCTTCAGTGTTCTCAGTTACAGTAACGCAAATTTTATTGTCAATAACGGAAACGGCGGTGTAACGGCGGTGTAACGGCGGTGTAACGGTGGTGTAACGGCGGTGTAACGGCGGTGTAACGGCGGTGTAACGGCGGTGTAACGGGGAAACAGTCATTTGTTTGATTACTCGTTACTGAATAAAGTGTTGCTGTTAGCAACGCCGTTTATTGATAGCGCCGTTATTCCCATCACTGGTAAACATATAAACAAAACCGATGTAAACATGATGGTTCTTCACAGCTAACACACGGCAATGGAAACAGTAAGTGTCACAGTTTCTCTGTGCATCAGATCGCTTTGGCTAGATGTGACAAGGGTTGTCCTCATGATCAGTTACACCAAACCTGTGCTTTCTGAATGTATCAAGAAGATTGTTGGTGCTACACTTAAAATGTACATGCATCTAAAAAAAATACACAATATTTTGCAATCGTATTTTATTATAATTTAAAAATAATACCTTACAACACATCGAAGCTGCATAAATGCTACAGTAGTGTGTTAGCTGATTGGATGTCAGCTCATTTCATCTTATTTGATCCAATTTCTTTTACATCAACTCACTGGTTATCGCTGACACTACTGTTCTACCTGCTCCTTTTGTCACTTCTGTTCGCAAACCATATCAATAACTTCGCCACATCAACCAGCCTCACACCAGCTGCTCCCCATGACATAGTCCAATATTGAAAGAAATGCTAAAGCTACTATGATCCCATTTCCTTGGATCCGGGAGAGTAACCAAACTACACAGTGAGCTCCAGCTTAGCAGGGCCTGCTGTTGCTACGCTGTGTCTAAAGCGCAAATTAGCACTGTGGCTTTCATCGCATCAACACAACACTCTCTGCGAGATTTAAGGCTTTCTATCTTCAAAGTAGCAAGTTCCTCACAAATGACTTGTACACGAGCGGAGCGATTTAACGTGCAGCCGCACCAGCCTGTCTCCTGCTTCTTGACATGAACTGGGTTGAAACAAGCCCGTTTAACCAGCGTGTCAGAGGTGCACGGATGTGTGTGAGATAGGTGGAAAGAGCTGTGCATTTTGATGATGGTAAGCTGTAAGATTACTGATATTGGAGTGAGACTTCTTTAGAGCATGGCGGTGCGTCAGTTTCCACTTCAGAGCGCTTTTCTGGATGATTCCCACACTCTACATTTGCGCACAGCAGCTTTGAAGTAAAGAAAGTGGAGCGCATTGACACCGCTTTGTTCCTCAGTTTAACACTCTCGTATCTGTGTGTGTGTGTGTGTGTGTGTGTGTGTGTGTGTGTGTGTGTGTGTGTGTGTGTAGCTGAAGTGATTACTATTGATCATCTCGTTGCAATGGCACCTGTCGAGAGGTGGGACATATTTGGCACCAAATAAACAGTAAATTATTGGGGTTTATGTGGTAAAAGCAGGGAAAGTGGCCCCTTATTGTCACGCATAAATACAGCACAGCACACAGCATGGGATTCAAGAGAAGCAGTGGCCTGTGGGGCACCCAGGGAGCAGCATGTGGACACGGTACCTTGCTCAAGGGTACCTCAGTGGTACCACCAGCATTCCTGGGATTCAAACCCACGACCTTCCGATTTCAGGGACAACTCCCGAACCACGAGGCCACCAGGCAATCGGTGAACCAGGAGCAGGCTCATGGGCACCCAAGGCATGGAGACTGCCTGGAGTGCGAAGGCTAGCCCTTCTGATCTGATCCCACAGAAGAGCTGCTATAACACAGATAGTGGAAAACGTGGCAGGAACAGTGACAGTCACAGTGCTGCACAGCTGCTGACCAGTCACTGTCCATGAGCATCTACCGAAGTGCACACAATGGGCATGTGAGCATCAGAACTGGAGCACTGAGCAATGCAAGAAGACGGCCCGGTCTGATGAATCACATTTTCTTTTGCATCATGCGGATGATGAGTTGCGTGTGCACTGCTTATTTGGAGAATGAGGTGAAACCAGATGCACTATGGGACGAAGGCAAGCCAGTGGAAGCAGTGTAGGGCTCTGAGTAATGTTCTATTCACTGGGATTACCTAGTTGCTGCACAACTTGCTAGAAATGCTGTGTGTAT
>JBBPDE010000015.1:6903869-6921839 GCA_037974605.1 Nannopetersius ansorgii | reverse complement strand
AAGGATCCTGTTAAACTGTCTTTCTCACTACTGCTGCTGTTTCAAAAGAATTTCCCCACTGTGGGATTAACAAAGTCAATCTAATCTAATCTAATCTAAAACCGCCTTGTTTTGTTTACCACCCCCACACACCCACTTAAATTAAATTTTAAACTCAGTTTAATGCATTATTCCTTAAAAAATGTAAAGGTAAATAAATAATCAGAAAACGTTATTGTTTAAAAATCCGTTAGCATTAGCGGTTAACATTAGCAGCGTGTGGCGAATCAAAACAAAGACTCGTACGCAAAAGAAACGCTGAAATAACTCTCTCTACCCACATGTTTGGCAGGGCACAGCTTACTAAGACTAAATAAACTGAGATTAATGGTTGGGTGGGAGTTTAAAACACTAAAATACGAAGACAAGACACAGAGCAGTCATTCTATGCAGCAGCAGGCTTCTTTTTCTTCTTCGTTTTATGGAGGTTGACAACTTTTCAGTGCATTACCGCCACAGTGTTGGCCTTCAGACTAGGAAAGTACATTTTAACAGTTATGTAACCTGAACAAATCAGAACTATTTTGCAACATGTGTCAGAATGTGCCAGATAGAGCTCAAAAGGAGCAGCTACTGCATACAGCCAAACTGAACACACCCCTGAAGAGCTTAAAAAGTCTGGATTTGTTTTATTTATGCTTAACCTCATCTGTACTGATCAATGCAAACAGTGTTTTTGAGTAACATGATGCATGACACAGTGATCCATCCAGTCACGCATTCCTCAGACACTACATTCACCTTCCTCTGTAATATGATTAAAACTACATAAGACTTACTGTTTAATCCCATTACAGAAACGCAGTGTTAGAGGTCTAAACCCACCCTCTGTGAGTGAAAGATCTACTAAAAGGCTCTATAAGGACCTATAAAGTGTAAATGCTACTTTTTTTCTACCCTCACCAAACTAAACTACACTGTACATGGATGCATCCATTCCGAACACGAGAACTTATTTGTTGATCACGTTGCATGTCTTAGTCTTACAATACCAGGAAACCGCTTTTTGACATGGACGCCATTTCATTACATCTGCGCTGGAAGGTATGTCTTTTATGGCACTTCTGTGTCAGTCAGTCTTTTCAGAGACTCTCCCTAAACCTCTCCAATTTCTTGCCTGCAGCCTTTTTTAAGCTGTAAGATTAAATTATACTGCCATTTATGTAAGCTTCCACGGTTTCTTGCAAATGAAAGCTCACCTGTAAGATTCCAGGACTCTCACTTTACTGATGAGGGGTCCGTCGTGGTGAGACATGACATGACACCACCTCTCTGTATTTAAAAGCAGAAGTGTAATCACCTAAAACTTCCTGGTATGGGATTCTTTTTGCAACAAAAAAAAAGAAACTGTTATTTTTGTGTAAAAACATCAGAGCTTAAGGTAACCTAATGTTATTCCAACACAAACATCAATTCATTTATGCCATTTGACTAATTGTGGGGGATTTTTTGGAGAAGCAAAAGCAGTTTTACATAGAAATCCTCACAATAACGTGGAAACTGTAAAACTCTGCCTTTTTTGTGGCAATAAATATATTTTTTATGGATGTTTCCACACAATGGGGACTTGTTCACCTTACCGCGGTGTCCCAATACATTTGTCCCCCCAATACGTGAGCTGCATATCTCAGCAGGGAATTTAAATTAAAAGAGAGAGGGGGGGATACGGGCTTATCTTTACTTTAGCGTTAAAGGTAACGCATTAATCCGAGTTTAAAAGTACACTAAAGTATTCTGGGAGCATATTTAGGGTTCACACTATAATTTTTTTTTTATTTTTACCAAAACATGTTTTTTTTTTCACTATACGCGCATGCTCTTGGAACACAGCCCCTGCAAAAAGAGGGGAATTACTGTATAATCAATAGTAAATAAAACTAAATTATAAACTAAAGTATGCTAAAAAACTAAGTCTTGTCTGTTGTTTTGTTGCTCTTGTGTTTTTTCTTGCACTCTCATGTCCTGTCTGCACTCGTGATCTCTTGGTGTTCTGGTGTTGCTCCATGTACCGTGCATATTTGGTTGAAATAAAGGAAAAACATACTTGACTTGACTGCCGTTTATTGATGTTTTTCTGCATTACAAAAACGCGAACTGAAAAATATTTCTAAAAAGACTTCATCTGTTTATTATATTATGAACAGAATAGTATTTCCAATCACAGTCTGTATTATTATGTATTTAATGATGGACCCGTGTGATCGTGCTGGGCGAGGTACACGCTTTACATGTGGGGCATGTGACTGAGAGTCTCTGAGAGCTGGGTGGACGCTCACGGTGCAGACATGATCGGCACAGCAGGTGACCACAGGAGAGAGAGTAGGCGACGGGGCTCACGGAGTAAACCGTCAAGGAACAAGAACAGGACCCACATCTGGTTTGCCCTAAACAAGACACAAGGGCAAGGACAAAACTGTGAAATTAGAATGCAAAACACAGACCATGCTCAGAACAACAAGGTTGATTTGCAAAATGTCTTATGTCACTTTTTCCTGCAAAGAACAAGAGGCTAATTTTAACTAGAGGCTATAAAATGGATAAGAATTCAGTTGTCTGCGACAAAACCACTCAGATCAGCTCACCTGATCTCATTTTGCCCCCTTGATGTATCTGGTAACAAAATTTATACAAAATACTGAAGCAAAAATGAATACTGAATTAAATAGTATTCTTTGTCAGTACTTGAAGCCCATCTCCAGCAGATAAGATTGACAGTTGCATGTCAAAAAACTTATATATCTAGAAAAAAAAACTAAATATCTCAGTGACTTATTTTCTAATAGACCTTTTGAAATCAAGTTACTACCAACTGTGTTTAATACTCTATGTAAAATTATTTCTACACAAATAACTTTAAAAAAGAAGAAATAAAAGTCAAAGATAAGTAATTATTTCAACATATATTTCAGCAATTTGGCAACATTAACAGAGAATGCACAATTACACTTTTTCTTTTGCAATCTCAGTACAGACACTGAAACTGAGTAGAACAGTCCCAATTTCTTCATTAAAAATGCTTAACATTGAAATGAGATCTTTTAATTGCCACGCTTAAGAGGATCTAAAAGTACCAGTAGAACTACTCAATCACTACTATTTCAGGCTACATTTTATACAGGATTGGAATGGATTTAGTCCTTTTACATAAAATGACTTATTCAGCGTTTTCTTCTGACATCCCCTGATACCATTATCTGGTATTGGATTGGAGCCATCTCTAAAAACTGAGACTTTCTTGACATGCTGAGTTAATATTAACAGATAGAACAGAAATGAAGGAAAAACCATAGGACATTTTCTCTCCTGTACCCAGCAGGAATGGGCTTTCATTTGTAGCTTCGGGTAAAGCGTCAGTTAAACACATTTAAAAACGCACCTGGTGTGGTCTCTGGCTGCACTTTGCTTTGTGAGGTGTATGTTGGTAAACCACTCAGAGCAGAACTCAAAGCTTGATCTAAACTGTCCGACAGGCGCTGCTCATGAGAGGACTGGCTAGAATGTGTTTCTGAAAGAAAACAAAAAGTATGTGAGACCTGTGGAATAAGGAAAACAGCAGAAGACATGAGAGGTTAGATGAGGAATGATGAAGTCTGTTTGCGGTTCTAACCTGTGGGCAAGATTTTGGGTATTTTTGTCAAAGGCCGAGGATGTGAATTGGTGAATGTCTTGTGTGTACTGGCTGAATGGTCTGACTGATGTTTCCTTTTAGTGCCAAGCCTCGTGTTCTCTGTTCTGATACTGTGGGTTTCAGTTACAGACTCCAATCTAAAGCTTTGCCTCTCTACCCAACTTCCAGATGGTGGTTTTGAGCCCCATATTCTGCTCTGGTTTTTGTCTCTATTGATGGAGTCTGTTTGTGGCTCCTCTGAACTTGCTGACTGTATCTCTGTGACATCAGGACCAGCTTGTGAGTTGTGAAAACTCTCTGTGGAGCAAGACAGTCTTGATGGATTCGTGAGTTTTGAGGGCTGAGGTTTGTTCCGTAGACCATTTGTGCTCCCAACTCGCGTGCATCCAATCTGCAGCACAAGACTGTCAATGCGGCTTTTTAGGAGCGGGTTAGGAAGCGGTTTAGAGTCTTTTGTAAAAGCAACACCAGTGAAGGGGTCGTTTGGTAAACGTCCCCAAATGGCTTCCTGTTTCTGGTACTCCTCTAAGGTGCTACTGTCCACGACCATTCCACTGGGCAAAATCATTGGTAGGACCATGAGCTCTTGGGTCAAAGGGTCCAGGAACTCTGCTGGTATAGAGGTTTCTGAGGGTGCAGGGTTTGACTCAAGAGATCTGGATGAGGTAGAAGGAGGCAAGACCTGTGGAAGAGAGAGTCTCCTTGGTTTCAAGCTCTCAAAATGTGCTTTCTGAAAGTTCTCCAGCTGGTGAGGAGGACAGCATCGAGCAGGGATGCCCCACACGGCTAAAGACTTGATTCCCAGGGCAGAAGCAGCCCCACCATAGGGTACAGTGACACGAAGCTGGGCTACTGAGCTGAGCGACTGAAGACCCCGGCTCCAGAGTTCAAACTGCTTCGCCTGGGCTGGAGACTCAGGTGGGGGCTCAGGAAAGGGAGCTCTGTGTTTGAAATTGACATGTTTAAAACAGGCATGAACTTCCTCCTTCAAAACACAACATCCCACAAGCTTGAACTGTCCAGCCTGCTGTGAGTGCTCTGAGGTTTTGGAAACAAAATCAGAGCAGGTAGAAATCTCAATCTTTCTGGAGATACTGCCCTGGTCCAGGCCACACGGCCAAAGCTCTACGTCCACGCGGCACAACTCGACCCGCACTTGGAACTGCAAGGTAACATGGAACGGAGGACGTAGAAAGTACTCCAGTCTGAAACCTCTCCGACGAGCTACTGGGTCTCCAGAAAGGAGGTTAGAAACCTCGCATCCATCTGCACACAGCTGTGTGGAGAAGGGAAAAAAAGAGCAAAAATGAGGCATGAAGACCTGCTGACAAAATCAAATACGCACATCAGACATAAAGGAAAGAACATCACAAGGGCAGCAATGACCTTGTGATGTTCTTGCTGTTTCCTACACAAATATAAAGAAGAAAAAATGTAAACGATGACCTCTGGTCGCCTCTTTTCTAATTTTGGAATACAATCTGAAATGGGTGAAAGTATTTTAAATGAACCATAAGTGTAATACACTGAAATGAGTGTACTCTCCTAACAACAACAACAGATGACCACACTTACCTACAGCGTTGCAATGTAAATGCTGAGGTACAGAAACACATAACTATATAGGCCATCAAAATGTTGCACTGATTATTATAACAAATACAGTGTATTCTCTCAGTAGACAATGGGGTTACGAAACTACAGCACAACATCGCTCTTATGTAACAGATCATGGCAAGCACAAGGAGTGCTAGGTTAAGGTTACCTTGTTGCTGTGAGCAGTGGTTTGAAAATGTGGAAGGCAGAGGTTGACAACCATGCTCACCTCTCACAGGAGCTGAAAAATATGATTGTTTTTACTCATGTTTCAACAACGTAAAGCACAAAATACAAGGACAAGAATGCAGCAAAAACATTACTTAATAAACCGATCAGTTTATTATCAACACAGAGAACATCATCTCCCTCCCCCCAAACTGGATCAGAATATTTTGTAACATTAAGAGTCAACATTATTCTGCATTTCTGGAATACATTCATAAAAATCCACACGCTGCAAGACCAAAAAACTCAGTTGAGAGGGTTTTTTTTGTAAAACACATTTTGTATGGTCCTCTGCGTCTGTCACTGTCTAGACCTAATACTGTGACAAGGCTGCAGTTTTAAAGAGTGACATGGTGAGATGCATGTAAGAAGGATATGCTATATTGGAGTTCAGTATGTGCAGATTTACAATCACTAATTGTATGATAATTTAGGAAATTACAATATTGTTTTAAAAAAAAACCCACAGGAATAAGATATCCACACACGCAGTGTTTTCGTTACTGTCCTGAGACAGCAGTCTTCATTCTGGGATCCAATTTTTGCCTTTAGTTTTCTCTATTTGTTGGTTAATTTATTTGTTCTTTTCGATGGGTAGTAGACCAACCCAGTCCTGGAGAAGCTCCTGTCCTGCACATTTCAGTGAGTTCCCTGCTCTCAGCACAGCTGACCAAACTAAGAACGTAATTACCCAGTTGTTATTCATTTAAGCTTAAATGTGTGTGTGTGTGTGTGTGTGTGTGTGTGTGTGTGTGTATCTATGTATGTATGAGGGCAAGAGTGAAAGTGAGTATGTGAGGGAGTGAGTGAGGAAGCACAAACACGTGAATGGCAGGAGTTAATCCTGGACAGGTTTTTGAACTGCTGGTCTAGAGAGCATATTAAATAGGAAACGCTCAGCTGTCCAGAGATCAGATGAAGCACAGAACCACAATATAGTGAGACTAGCTGACACTGGAGCTGCTCCATGTGTCTGAGAAATGTGGTGAAACTGACAGTTTTTACTAAAATCCATTTATACAATTTAAGAGTGTCCATGATAATACTGAATAAAGACTAATGAAGACTCGTTTGCGATCCGATTCTTTTGAGCCATCAAATGATCTGGATCACTAAAAAGAGCCAAAATTCCCATCACTAATTGTTGGAAGAGTATAGGCTCCTAATTCTCTGAATATAGCCTTCTGACATAACAGCACAGTTGTTAAGGAATTGCAGAGACCTTGTAAAAACATTTAATAGTTTGAATGGTCTGTTAATTAGCTGTTTATCTACTGTTTACATTAGCTGGCAGGCTAACTGGCTAGCATTAGCAGTCTAAATATTGCCCCCAAACAGCGAAAAGTGTACATCAAATTCAACATGCCGTTTGGACTCTGAGTTTAAATGTAGTTGCTGAGCCTCTGTTAGTCTGAAAATGCTACTGCAATTCTATTTCCATTCTAAAAAAAAAAAGAAACAAACCTGAGAAATGCTGCTTAGCTCCTGTATGAGCAGACCTCTTCTGTGTCCTCAGCATTTAAGTGGGAACACTGCCGCCCAGCGGTGGGAACACTGTACAACAGCCCCTTCTTTATAAAGGAAAATAAATACACTATATGGACAGAAGTATTGGGACGCACCTCTTTTCCAGGGATTTGGGGACTAGGGCCCTTGCTTCCAGTGAAGTGTAATCTTAATGCTCCAACATACTAGGGCAACGCCATGCTTCTTTGTGGACAGATTTTGGGACAGAACCCTTTCTAGTCCAGCATGACTGCGCCCAAAGTCATGGTTGGATTAGTTCAGTGTCGAAGAACTTGACTGGCTCACACAGAGCCCTCACCTCAACCCCATCCAACACCCGTGGGATGTATTGGAATGGAGATGCTCTCTTGTGCAAAGCCTTCCAAGAAGAGTGGAAGCTGTTATACCTGCAAAGGTGGACAAACTCCATATTAAAGTCTATGTGTTTGAATGCACTATTATTGAAGTCCCAGTTCGTCAGGTGTTCCAATACATTTGTCCATCTAGTGTTTTTCTAACGCAATACTCAAGTTATGTTCAAATTAATCAACATTCTTTATGCATGGGGTCAATTTGACCCCAGCAAAATAAACCTTCATGAAAATGGTTTAAATGCCTAAATAGTCCTTTATATAAAACAACCATGTAGTAAAGCCCCCGCGGTTCTTGTGGAAAACATGTTTCCCTCCCCCATGTCATGTGAAGTGTGAGTGGTTCTCACTTATGTTCAGTTTGGGCCCTAAGGCAGAGGGAAGGGCCTGACAGGGTCTGCTATCGTGTGCAGCGTGGTTGGTAGTAACTTGGTTAAAAGCAGATGTTTATTTGAGTCTAGCTTTGCAGGTATGAAGAACAGATGTGGACTGATGTACATTGCTCTGGTTGCACTTTACTGTGACCTCAGTAAAATCCTAAACAACTAGAACAAATGCATGGAAAATGTGGTAAAACAGCCTGGGGCCAAACTGACTCCAAAGAACACTGATGTGTCCAAAATATGTACAGGACATTGAAACTATCTTGTTATTTTTGTGTTTTAGTTAAAGGGTGGTTTAAAAAAGGTCATGTGTAATCTCTGTTAACATATTGTAGAGCATACAGTGCATATATAAAAACTCAATTCTTCTATTTATTTTTTATGAAGCCCCGTAAGCCATATTTGCCTGTATTCCTAATCATCCTAAAGCAGGTAAACCCAACCCATTCATGCTGGCATTATGATGGGTTGGAAGTCGTGGGTTCGATTCCCAAGACCACTAGGCACCTCTGAGGTACCCTGAGCAAAATACTGTCACCACACACTGCTCCCCGGGCACTGTGTTCCTGGCTGCCCACTGCTTCACTTGGTGAATGGGTTAAATACAGATGAAGAACTTTGTGCTGCTTTCTGAATGAAGCTCAATGCAGGGCAGTCAGGGCTTATTTACTAATATCAGTCTAAACCACGACAGCAAAACCAGTCTATTGTATTCTAAGAGAAAAATGTCAAGTAAAAGCTTTAGATTGGAGTCTGTAACTTGTGCCTGTTTATGGGACAAAGGCCCTTTAAAACATGTCAGGACGCCTGTGACTGATTTACTCGTGTCTTTATTTCAGATTTTTGCTTGGGTATGCTTTTCGTCAAGCCATTACACTAACATAAATACAAACAATAAAAATGAGTATAAAAACATAGCATTTGAGCTCTAAAACCATACCATAATTACAACAACATCAAAAGGAACATGGATTTGGATATGGTTGTTGCATTGGATCATATAAGAGATAAAATGGTAGGCCTATGTGTACCATGTCTGATAAAGGAAAGCGATGCTGAGTCTGCTTCATTGGCTCACAATAATTAGAACAATGTTGTAATAATAATTATCATCTTTTCAAAATATTCACACGGAGTTTCTTGGTATATTAACATGTTTACATAAATAGTGATCAATAGCCATAGCCAGCCTTCCAGTAACACAGCAGAACGACACGTAGCAGCAGGTCTGCCTTAGTTCTTTCTTACAGAGAGAAACGTCCGTCACCTAGACTCTCTTTCTAACTGTCTGTTCACGT
Organism: Nannopetersius ansorgii; assembly: GCA_037974605.1. Lineage (NCBI taxonomy): Eukaryota > Metazoa > Chordata > Actinopteri > Characiformes > Alestidae > Nannopetersius > Nannopetersius ansorgii. The sequence goes on along the minus strand of JBBPDE010000015.1, from coordinate 6,912,790 downwards.
TCGTCCCTCTTAATCCTGGCCTACAGAAGAAAATCAAGTTACAGTATAAATTAAAGCAAGTTTAGATCAGTGTTTGACTTTTTTCATCGCTCACCTCATTTCCCAAACCAAACAAATCCAAAAGGAAAACCTTTTATTGTTTTTTTTTTCAAGTACTTCTGCTTTGTGAGTGGGATCCCTCCAAAGATTCTTTGATGACCCCTTGTGATCGATTTTTAGTCACTGCAAGTGCAGTGATGGAGAACCAGGTTCCCCAGTATCCCTGAAACATCGCTGAAAACACACCTGTGCCTTTCCCCCCAAATTGGAACACGCTGAGCTGATAGCAGACACCTTAAAGCAACCTTTCCTCTCTTAGATACAAGATCCCATACAGTAGCAATTTGCAAACTCTCGGTTTCATCGATGACCTCAGTCCCATGAGTTTAGATAATGTACGTGTGTGTGTGTGTGTGTGTGTGTGTGTGTGTGTGTGTGTGTGTGTGGGACATAAGACTTTGACTCTCTGTTTGAGCAAGTCCTTCATCTTTCCAGCACATTGATTTATAACTGCATGTTCTTGTGTTCCCTTAACAAGTCTCTTCGGTTGCGCCCCCTTTGTGAACATTTGGGACATTAAGTGATACTTATTTGAAGCAGACCACTTTCAGCAATGTAAGTCGAACAAAAGTCGATTGTCAGTGTATCGGGTGGATATGCGCGGTCACGCTAAATCTCAGTGGACTCGATTCTCTCCAGACGAGTCGGTCCAGGCCACGGCGGAGTCAGTTGGTTGAGGGAGGCTGGCTTGGAGTCGTCTGCGGCCGGAGTTAGTGTAACCATGACTGGGACTGGGACGGGCAGGCTAATTGGAGGCGGCGAGCCAGGAGTACTGGTCAGTTTGGCCCCAAGCTGCCCCACGCGCTCCTCCAAAGCCTGGTTCTTCTGCAGCGTCTCCACGTAGCTGAGCTGCAGCTGGGCCTGATACTTCAGCACACGCTCCTTCTCGCCCTGCCAGGTGTGGCGCTCCTGGGCGAAGGTCAGAGCCTGGCGCTCGCGCTGTTGCCGCTCCAGGCGCAGCTCGTTCTGCAACCGCTCCAACTGCTGCCGCAGTTCTCCCGCCTCCTGCCGCTGCGCCTTGGCTTCATCGCTCTGCAGGCTCAGAAGGGTGTCCACCACAGGGCTGAGGGGGGACAGAGGCGTCAGGACCTCAGGGGTGCGGGGCGAGTGAAGGCCACCCCAGGGAAGGCTGCTGCTGCCGCTGAGGCTGCTGGAAATACTGGCCACTGAGTGATCACTGGTGTAGCTCAGTTCACCCAGAGCTCGCTTCAGTCCCAGGACCTCGGCCTCAAACACCACCAGCTTGTCCCGCAGTATGGACACCTGCCAGGCCAGACCAGGAGGGACAGGGATTAGATTAGAATCTTCTTTTATTGGTTTTCTATGCATGAAAAGAAACATATCATTCAATTCAAGATCGCACAATACCTCCTGGTTCATGTATCACTGGATAAAATTTCATTTTTCCACAGAATAATGATCACAAGTGTTCTTCAGAATTGTGCCAAGATATCCAGTCCAAAGTAAAATAAAATATTTTACTCATTTTCTACTCAATCTTTTCTACTTCCTATTATTTTATGCTTCCTGATCTATTGATAGTGTTCACACAAATCACACTGAATTACCTTTTTGAATTATAATGGGATAATTATATAAACTTGACTTGACTCGAAAAGTCAACTAACTTACCTAACAATACTACACCCACATCCTCTATAGAGAACAAACTCCTGCACAATTACGGTCATTAGAACATGAGTATAGAAAATACGGTTATTAGAAAATTACAGTTATTAGAAAATGAGGATGTAAACCAGAAAATATGAATTAAAATTACATAAAAATACCATATTTAAGTTAATGTTTTAACTAAACAACAAAATACACAAGTTGAGATGTGTGTCTAGAGGGGTAAAACGTCCCTCCAGCAGTGGGATGTGGAGCAGTGGCACCATGTTCCAGGAGGAATGGAGCTCTGTTGGGATGATTGGTGGTTGTGATTCAGAACTAATCATCCAATCATCAGTACCTCACTAACATTTTGTTTTTACAAACACATGACAACAGGTCAACATCATCAGAGAAAAGATTATGTGGGTTATGTTGTGTTTTTCATGCTGATCTCAGATCTGTGTTTAGTTTTTCCCACACTTACAGTGTTTTTGATTAAGTTAGTTCTATATTTGGTATAACGATCATAAAATAATCATATGCTGAGCATTTTTGAAGAAACAGCGGTAGCTGACTGACACTGATCATTATATCTATTCCACAGTGTGCGTCTATCTGCAAGTCTATTGCAAATCGAATTATACTCATCACTGGAAAAGTTGATGTGACTGAAAATCTTAAGGCAGATCTGAAATCAGCATGAAACACTGGTTTAGAAAACTGATGATTACAAAAAATCTTTTTTTTGTTGACCTGTGTAATCAAACCTCTAATGTAAAGCATTACCAGATGAGTAGAGGCTGTTACTGATACAAAGTAAGAGAACCAATTCCCTAGAATTGGTGAAATTAGTGAACTTCTCTGCATGTCTATGTGTGTTTGTAAGTGGGAATGTACCTCTGCCAGTGTTTTTTTGAGTTCGCCCTCACACCTCTCCAGCTCGCGGCTCTTGTTGTTGTACGAGTCCTTCAGGCCGAGCATAGCCTCCTCCCTCTCCTTCAGCTGGGCGTTGAGCTCTTTGAGCTGGCCCCTGAGGGCCACCATCTCCCCTGCCCGCTGGGTCACCTCGCTCTGACTGTCCCTCAGCTGCTGCTTCAGCAGAGAGATCTCTCCCACCTTCTGACAAACCTGCCCAACACAACACAGCACAGCACAGCACAAATCACAGTCTGAAATGTGAGGCTTCGCTACAATGATCTACTTTCATCATTCTTTGTCAAGTTATTTGCATTAACACTTTGCACTGAGATCTCTATTTCTGAAATCTGGATATTAATTCAATCCATAATTATAACAGTATGAATGAATACACTGTACTGTGTAAAAGTCTGTGCAAATTGTTTAAAGCTTTTTACTCAGCATGTTCACATTAGAATAAATGCCAACAAACAAGAAAACAATTAAAAATATCAGGATTAGTTTGTAAAAAGTAGTTGATATTGTGTGAGCTGGTGAGGAGAACACAGGTTCGGTTCCAGGTTCCTCCTCGGTTCCTCCAGCCGTTGTTTGGATTGTGAAACTCCATCAGCAGCTCCTGATTTAATTTAATGAAGGACTGATCGAGTCAAACCAGGTTTCTGACGAAACTACAGTAATACTGGACTTCCACAAGGAACACACTGATACACTGAACCGCTATTCCCTATATAATGTTATTTGCATTTTTCTTTTTTTACTTTTATTTAGTGATATTAATGTGAAAACAAAACCCACTGCTCATCTAAATAGTTTTTAAACATTATTTTTGCAGGAGCTTTTGCACAGTAATGTAATTATACATAAATATAATAATAATAATTATATTATTAATTCTATACAGAATTCACATTCATAACATATTCTTAAATATAGGCTTTATACACTACCAAATCACTATTATATTATTTAAAACAGTAAACACCATAAACCATAAATACCCACAGACATACGCACACACACACACACACACAGAACGGTCCACTCTCCAATTAATATCTGACAAGCGGCGGTCCTTCGGCCACATAATGATTTGGTGATGTGACAATTTTCAGATCTTACAGGTTGATGTGGACCATCCAAATACACCCCCTCATGATGCCACTCACCTCCCACTTGGTTTCCTCCAGACGGGGAAGGATGTCCGCCTGCTCCTTGCGGTAATCCAGGCACTTTCTCTCCAGCTCCTCTCGCTGGGCCAGCAGGACGCTGATCTCCTCCTGGAGTCTGCTCTTGTCCTGCTGCAGCCGGACGATCTGGGCCTGCAGGGCCTGCTGGGAGCGCTGCGCCCGCCGGGTCACCTGCTGCAGCCGCCCGGCGTAGTTCTGCCTCAGCTCCTCCATCTCGCGCTCCCACACCCGCTGCTTCTCCTCGAACACCTGCACGATGGCCGCCTCGCTCTGGTCCAGGTTGCGGCGCATGTGGAGGACCTTGGAGAAAAAAAAGAGAGGATGGTTTACGTAACGGTATCCTACCAGCAGGATTACATAATTAAAGAATGGGGTTATGTTATTTGGCAATGGAATGTGTTGTGTGGAAATGGAGAGGTATTACTGAAACACAAGAATAAACTATGTCAGAGAATTCTTTTGTTCTAGTGCCTTTTTTCAACCTGTTGATTGTTGTATCTTATATTTTTTGTTGCTTTTTGAAAAGGTTTTACTTGTTATATTCTTTCTTTCAAATGTCTTTTTATTGATTTGATAAATTATAACAGTAAATACATTCCAGAACAGTGCTACACTTTTCTAAAGTCTTTCTACTCCAAAGATAAACCCCCCCCCCCCAAGAACCCTAAGCAGCCATGACACAAGCAGACGAAATGAGTAAAATAAATAAGTATAAAGTACAACTACTTAACGCAGCATATACATGTAACAGAATAGACTGTTATAAAGTAATAAATTAAGCGTAAATGAAAGAGGCAGGGGAGGGGAGAGGAGGGGAGGGGAGGGGAGGGAGGAGCTACTCTGAGATAATGGTGGTAAGTTTCTCAAAAAACATTAAAAAGGGGCGCCAAATATTATTACTTGTTATATTAACAGTGAAACTTAAAATGCATTCCCTTCTCCTGTGAAGTCATAAGGTTTCTTCCAGACATGCCAGAAGTTTTGGCTCACCTTCAGCGTTTTAAAAATATAAATGATTTGCAGCTTTTTCAAAATGTTGTTACAAGAAACCATTAGAAATGTAACCAGTGTAACCAGTGTCGTAGTTTTCACTATCTTATCGCCTGCATTATTTAGCCACAAAGGCTCAAACTTTTGGTTTTGAAGAGACACATCAGGTCTGTCTTTAAGGCACTGGCCCTCACTTTGTGTTGGATTAAGAAAAAAGAAAAGCATCACTCAGTTCTTCAACATCAGAATTCATTCTGGTTTATGGATGATTGGACATAACTTCACTTCTCAACAGGATAATGATCCCAAGCATTCTTCAAAACTATCACAAAAACGGTGCCAATTTTATAGCTAGCTCAGTGGGTAGGATACTTGCCTCCAGACCAAGAGGTCATGGGTTCGAATCCTACTTTCAGCACCACCACTGGGTCCCTGAGCAAGACCCTTAACCCTAATTTGCTCCAGGGAGACTGTCCCCTGTAGGTAGGGAATGGAAGTTGCTTTGGAAAAAGCGTCTGATAAATGCCGTAAATGTAAATATCCAGTCCAAAGTAAAGCAGAAAGTTTTGAGATTGTCTTGTTCTCCCCAGTCTCCAGATCTTTCTCCCATTGAGCTGCAGGTACGAGCTGGAGACCCACAAGTCTGAAATGAGTGATTAGCAAATTAGACAGAAATGACGCAGCAAATCTGCGCTGCTGTGATAAAGGAGTAGGGCTGGGCGATTAATCGAAAAGTATTCGATTACTTTCCCTTTAAAAATATAGATAGTAGAAAGTGTGTGTTTCCTTCAATTATTTTAAAATCAAGTAATTCCCCCTTCATTCAAAATCTCTCTCTTGTAATATGTGAGCATATTTATTGTACAAAACTTAACAGTGAACTATGAGGGCAAAAAAATAAAAAAATAAACAAAATAATCGTTCATTAATCATAATTGAGTTAAAATGTTCAATTAATCAAGCCCTATAAAGGAGGGTATTTTGATTAAACTTGTACATAAATGTTCACAGCCGTTTAATTGCACTTACAATCCTTGTTGTGACACTTTATAACCAGTTAGTGAGATTTGTTTAAGGATTTCTAATGTTTTCTTCTCATTTTTAAATGAGCAGTGTATCGTTTATTTTTAAAATCCAAGCGGGATCTAAACTTCCGTCCTGTAGCAAATATACTTCTTTCTACTTTTCACACCAATCTAGTTACAGATTTCAATTTTTAACAAAATCCATCACTTTTTCTCTCCAATTCACGGTCTGTATAGTCAGCATTCATCACACACTACAATTCCAGCACTTAGGAACGGAGGTCATCTGTCTCATCTCAGACTGACTTACATTTGTTTAACCACAGCAAACACAAACTCACTGAAAACATGCATTTTATGGTATTTTATAGAATAGATGCTGTTATTGTAAAGGACCAACAGTCCTTACAGGCACATTTGCCCACTTGCAACACCCTAAGAGAAGTTCTTTCCAGATAAACAAGTTCAGGCTTTTGTCTGTTTGATTGTAAAGGGACTTATAAACCCAAAGATTCAAATGCATGAAACCTGACAATGTGTGTAAGATTTGATGTCCTTTTTGTCTTTTATTATTTTTTATTTTCATATTTTACTGTATCACTGCAGCTGATAGCCTAGTGGTTAGGACGTTCGCCCTGTTATTGGAAAGTCCAGGTTCGATTCCCAAGACCGCTAGGCACAGCTGAGGTACCCTGAGCAAGGTACCGTCCCACACACGTGTTCCTGCTGCCCCCTGCTTCACCTGGTGGATGGGTTAAATGCAGAGGTTGAATTTCGTGCTGTTCACACTGTGTGCTGTGGTGTGTTCACGTATGACAGAATGATCACTTCACTTGGCACTGAGACGATTCTTCCACACAAGCTGTTAATTGGAAGATCAGGATCAGCTGAGCTTTAGACCTAGGCGTTTATATAAAGACCCAAATCCTTCCATGTGAAGTATACTAGCTTGCCTAGTTACTGAGTGGTCTATCAAAAAATATTCTGTATTTTCCTCTGCTGTGTTTTCTATGACCCTGTTCTGGATTTCTCCTTGCCTTGTGGACTTGTTCTTGTTGCCTGTTTATTGGATTTAAAGGATTTTGGACTCTTTGCTACGTTTCGGATATTACTTCTTGCCTTTGCCAACTTTGTTATCAATTAAACCTCAATTCCTTGTATTCTGCTATTGGATTCTTATCTGTGAACATAACAATCACTTTCACACTAACTAAACACTATTCATAATTAGTTATTTTTAATAATAATAATAATAATAATAATAATAATACATTTTATTTGTCAGCGCCTTTCATGACTCTCAAGGTCACTTAAATTGGTTTAAATGGCACAAGGAAATACCATTCATGTTGTTAAGGCTATTATGCATGCATATATCTACAAAAATCAGGGTCACATGTTTCATATAAACAAGTCCAGTCATTTCTATTGTGTCTTGCCTGATAATATCTCTGGTATAAACACTTTGGAACATGTCTGCGCTGTCACAGCAACAGCAGAGCTCTATATCTGCCTCTCATTGTACATCGATAAAAACTAGATGTATTGCACCGTGGTGTGTAATATGACAGAAGAGAGAATATGCAGCGATCAGTGGGGTCCAAGCAAAATATGCAGACTGGTCCAGTAAGTGACATGCTGACTGAAAGAAAGTGAAACAGATGAAAGACGACCATTTGATTTAAAGACAACCATATCTGATCTGAAGACTGACCAAAGCATATCAGAGGAACAGAGGAAAACATGCTGTAGCTTGTTTTAATATATTCTGGTTGATTTGTTTGAAATTGGGTAAATGGTGCCTATACGCTATTAAGAAACAGCTTCGAAATCAAATTAAGATTGGCCATTCACAGAGGCATCTTACTGGCTGCAGAATTCTGCTGTGTTATTGGGTGTGATGTCTGAGATGAACAGCTTTTTGTACCCCACAGAACCTCTCAGTGTGTGATTCTGCAAGAAACCACTTTCTAAAAGAATTATTTTCTAAGTAGAAAGAGTATGAAACATGTGAGTAAAATGTCCACTGAAAGCAATGGTTAAGCACAGAAACGTATTTTTAAATATTTTGCTTACCTCTTGCTCTTTCTCCCACAGCCGATCCTCCAGGTCCTGTATTATGTCATCTGAGGAGGGGGAGGGGCGGACAGCAGAAGGCGGGTCTCCCATGTGGCAGAACCTCTGATAGGACAGAGAGGTCTTCCCCGAGGACGAGCGGCCGCTATCAGAAGCGCTCAGACCGTTCTGGTAGTTGGGCTTGTCCAGTTTGTCTAGAGGGGCAGCTGCAGTGCCCAGTCTGTTAATGTGGCTGGTGGAGGCACTAAGGGGACCCAGAGCTGGAGGGGGACCATAGGCTGAGCCAGGGCCTGCATAGGTGGGCAGGGAGGTGAGTGAGTTCCTCCCTGAGTCGGACATCCCACCTTGGCCTCCATTCCCTCCGGCCAGCTCCCTCTCTGGACTCTCCTGCTCTGTCAGCGACTGGGGGGCGTCTGAGCCTCCAGCACCTCCAGCAGACCGCCCCCCAGCCCCCCCTCCAGCTCCAGCATGTCCAACCAGGTTCTGCATGGAATGGAAGCTCTTTGGCACTACAGGTTTGAAGGCAGACGGCCGCACCAGTCCGGAATTGTTCTGAAAATGAGCGCGATAAGAAAACGTTACAGGTCAAGATATAAATGTTTTAATTATAAAACCAGCATTATGCTGAGATGACATTGCTTGAGACCTACAAACTTCCCAGCAGTCACATTAAGTGTCAGTTTGATAAAAATGTTACTAATTTGAAATATATTTTGGAGAAACAGTCGAAGACACGTGGAACTGCGTTCATAAAAACAGCTGAAATCAGATAATCAACTTTTCCATCATTTTCAACAGCCCCATCCCAGAAAATCATAGTCCAAAAAGCTGATTAGTCACCAGTGATGGTGATTATGAACATCACTGCATTATTTTCTGAAAAACAAAAGCACTCTTTCTGCTGAGTGGCACAGCCATCAAAGAGTAAGCTCTAACGCTATCTTCAAGAGTTTGCATGTTTGATCCCTGGCGATGCAATAGCTATTAATGGCCAATGGTCCAAGAAATGCCC
>JBBPDE010000015.1:6881932-6892037 GCA_037974605.1 Nannopetersius ansorgii | reverse complement strand
GGGGGCAGCAGGAACACAGCGCCCGGGGAGCAGTGTGTGGGACGGTACCTTGCTCAGGGTACCTCAGCGGTGCCTAGTAGTCATGGGGATCGAACCCGGACTTCCTGGTCGCAGGGCAGATGCCCTAACTACTAGGCTGTTACTTGACACTTGGCAGCTCTAAACAACATCCTGCATCCTTAACCGCCCCAATCTATAATTTTTTTGAGTGCAACAATAGAAGAAGAAGAAGAAGATTCTTTATTTGCCACATGCATAGTCATATAAGCACAACACACAGTGAAATTTTTTCTCTGCATTTAACCCATTAGCAGAGTGAAGCAGTGGGCGGCTGCTGACAAGGTGCCCGAGGAGCAGTTTGGGGGGACGGTACCTTGCCCAAGGGTACCTCAGCAGTGACACTAGCAGTTGAGATTTGAACCCCATGAGAAAGCGCAAATACTTTTTTATCAAAAAGCAAAATAGGGCTAAATATTAGTCAAATAAAAACAAAAGTATAAATAATAAATAAAATAAAATATATTGTTTTAATATGAAAATATAGACCAACTACATTCTTTTTTGTGGGTAAAGTCATAATCATCTCTTCTACTTCATAATTTCTTTCTTATTGTAACACGATATACATTAAGAATACATAAGTTAAAAATGTATACTCAAGGGACCTTGTGGTTCAGGGCCCCTGAGCAACTAATCATAGCAAGAAATGACCCTAGTTTAGGGGAAATTCTCACCTGATTAGTAACAATGCAGAGAGATGAATAAAAACCACAAACAATCAACGTGTGTTTAAAGGAGAACTGTTTAAGTTCCTGTGTTTCTCTTTTTGGTTCTGTCTTTCCCATTCACTTTCCCTCTGTTCAGTGAGGTCAGCTGCAGGCAAACAATAACAAACAATCTGCTGGTCACAAACAAACAGCTTCGTACTTCACCTGAAGAAGAAATCATGCGGATGATTAAAGCATTGTCATAAAGGACAGTGCAAAACGAGAAGTGCTTGTTCTATCAAAAAGTCAAAGCAACACGGAGAAGCGAAAAATGAGAGGGAGAGAGGTTTGTCTATGTGAGCGCACTTCCCATTTAAGCATGAATGCCAGATCCTATCTTTCTTCTCTCTGGAGAACTTGAGAATGTTCTGCTCTGTGGTTGTAGATTTAAAACCTGCTGATATACTTTGATCTCCATCAATTTAAAGGATTTCTGTTTATTGGAAATAAGTGAAGCATGTTGTTGTTTGTATCCACAGGCAAGTGATGGACAAATCCTCAACTGATGCGGAAAGAAAGAAGATACATGACAAAAATCTGAGGACTTGTTCTGACCCATAACCGCAACATTGTCCTCCTTGAGAGGTTCCTGTGTCAGCAGTCCCAATCTGGCTCTCAGCATGGACCTGAACAACTATAAACCCAAGAGGACAGATGACTCCAGAACTGTTGACCTCTCCCATCTTCCATACACTATAGCTCAGCCCATTCCTTCCCACCCTCACCAGCCCAAGTACATCCCAGAGATGATTGATCTCAACAGGCTTCAGTTCCACCGAGTCCTGGGCAGATATGATACTGTGCAGGTCAAGCAGGAGACAGTCAAGCCCATGCCATTATGGCCACCATCCCCTTTTCTACTTCACCCACCTCCTCCTCCTCCTCCTCATCCTCCACCTGCTCCATCTCCATTCTTCCCAACACTCCATCCGAGCTTGGTACCCTTCCCTTTTGTCATGCCTGGCCCCATCATGCACCTTTCTCCCAACCACTTCTACCCGAGCGAGGCACTGAGATACCGCCGACGGAGCCAAGAGGGCACCAAAGCCTCTTCTGTGGAGAAGTTGGGCCTGAACGTAGATGACAGCTACTATGTGGACGTGGGGGGAGACCAGAAGCGCTGGAAGTGCAGGATGTGCGAAAAGTCCTACACCTCCAAGTACAACCTGGTCACGCACATCCTGGGCCACAGTGGCATCAAGCCGCATGGCTGTGGGCTCTGCGGGAAGCTCTTCAAGCAGCTGAGCCATCTGCACACACACATGCTGACCCACCAGGGCGCCAGGCCTCACAAATGCCAGGTGTGCCACAAGGCGTTCACCCAGACCAGCCACCTGAAGAGGCACATGATGCAGCACAGCGACGTCAAGCCGTACAGCTGTGGCGTCTGTGGGCGAGGCTTTGCCTACCCCAGCGAGCTGCGGGCCCACGAGCTCAAGCACGAGAGGGGCCAGGAGAACGTCTGTGTGGAGTGTGGGTTGGATTTCCCAACGCTGGCCCAGCTGAAACGGCACCTGACGGCCCACCGGGGCCCGGTCCAGTACGACTGTAGTGAGTGCGGGAAGAGCTTCCAGTACCCCAGCCAGCTGCAGAACCACATGATGAAGCACAAGGACATCCGACCCTACATCTGCACTGAATGTGGCATGGAGTTTGTCCAGTCGCACCATCTCAAGCAGCACACGCTGACCCACAAGGTAAGTGCAGCACCTCTAAAGGTTCAAGAGTAGTTGAAGAGCACAATTGCAGAGATTCCCAGCCTTGGATCTGGAGTGTTCCTGCCCATTTTAACCTGATCAACCAAAATCAGCCACTAAACTATTTAATGGGCTCTGTCTGCTCCCTTTGCTGTGAGAAAAATATTATATTTACAGGACAGTAATACTGTAGGACCAGGGCTTGGCATCCCTTTATTACATACTGATGTTACACCTATGCAACACATATGCAACAAAAACATTGGCTTGATTGGGGATCTTTTAATGGCGATAAACCCATCCCATTTTTTAAGTAACGTCTTCACGTCTTCTAGGGAGTGAAGGAGCACAAGTGTCGCATCTGTGGACGCGAGTTCACACTGCTGGCCAACATGAAGCGCCATGTTCTGATCCACACCAACATCCGAGCCTACCGGTGCCACTTGTGCTACAAGAGCTTCGTCCAGAAACAGACGCTCAAGGCTCACATGATCGTCCATTCTGACATCAAGCCATACAAATGCAAGGTGCCTCGCCTACATGACTCACACTATAATTCTAAGTGGGACATTATAATGCAAACCTGACTTTCATTACTTGGGGAGAGATTAGAAAAGGCAGAGGTCAGGTAGAACTCTTCCAATCCAGGCTGTCTCAGGTCATGTTTCATTTCAGTTCTGCAATATGAACAGGGCAATTTAATATCGACAGTCCGAGTCATATTTCAATCTAACGAACAAGCATCTATAGAGCACTGTATTTACAGAAAAGCAGATTTATGGACAGAGATCCCCTACAACAAACAAAGACATTTTCTGGGGGGGTCTCTCTTGTTTTGGATCTCTTGTGACCTTGAGCTGAGATGGGAGGCTTGACGCGATGACCAGATAGCTACGTTTTTTTGGCAACCGCGCGTCTCTTCGTCCATAGGAAGGATATCGCCGCACAAACTGCCGCTGTAACAATGGTTCTCTTGTCCCCCGAGAAAAGGCCCCGCAAATAGATTTCATCTCGCTTTCTCTTGTGCTTGGGAGCACTTCCTGTTTTCTCACGGTCCTTTTGGACAGTTTACAGTCCCTCTCTCCTCCTGAAGGAAAGACCCACCCTAATAAAAAAAGAGAAAAAAAAAAGAATGCAGAGGAAGGACAGCGCAGGAGTGGCCTTCCCAGCCAGTCTCTGACTCTGTCTGCTGGCCTCTTCCTCTCGCCGCTCAGCTCACTCATTCATGATTGCTCTCGCCTCTGAGTGTGTTAGGGTGCAGCTAAATTTATGCGCCGCATTTCCTTGAAAGCACCTTAGGTTTAGAAGCTGTGCAAAGTGGATGGTGGTGCTAATTGTGCTCATTTTGATGCACATAGAGTCTAACAAGCCTGTAAAGCACCTTATGTGGTATTTCTGTTAAAGTTGATTCCTGTAGCCTGAATGGTTCTGTTCTTTTTCCAGCTTTGCGGCAAAGAATTCAACAGAATGCACAACCTGATGGGCCACATGCACTTGCACTCGGACAGCAAGCCATTCAAGTGCCTCTACTGCCCCAGCAAGTTCACTCTGAAAGGAAATCTGACCAGACACATGAAGGTCAAACACGGCATCATGGACCGAGGCCTTGACGCCCGAGGTATGAAGCATCTCTAGTCAACAAGTGATCAGCTCAATACACTAAACCAGGTTAAAATTTTATGAAAACTGTAAAATCAAGTGAAAAATCTAATTTGAATATGCTGTTTCTGACACTGTATGACATACTGTTGCCTATTAGCATGGACAAAAACATGTTGCACAGAAAAAGACCATGTGGTGCAAAAAACCACATACAAGTCCATTTGACGGAACATAACTCAAATTTGAGGCAATTTTAAGCATTCCATCTGCGGAATTATTTGCATATTCGCTTCTATTACTTGTTGGTCTTGTAGCTCCCGTGCAAAACCTAATGCAGTCAAACACCAAACGTTCTATCTGACTGAATACTTTTGGGGTAAAGTCAAGTCTAGTCAGGTTTATTTAAATAATACATAGATTGAATAAAAGATTACATAAAAATCAATAAAAGAAGATTGAACGTGCAGTGGATGAAACTGTGAATGTGATGTTTGGTGAAATAACAGATGGTTTGTATCCTCTACTCCCTTATGGCTGCAGTATTTAGGCGACGGGGGCATTTGTGTCTGTCAGCACCGCTGCGCCTCCTGTCCCGCTTCAGCCAGGACGAGCCCTTTGACCTGTCCCAGAAGAGCCGTCCCCAGCCGCGCCTCTCTCAGTCGGACGGCGAGAGCGTGCGGGGAGGCAGCTCCAGTCGGGAGGAGGATGAGGACAGTCTGTACAGGATGAGCCAGTACAGCCCTGACCGTTACCAGGCGGAGCTGGGGGCAGGCCTGGAGGCCCGAGAGGCGGATGATGAAGACGAGGAGGAAGAGGTTCATGTGGATGAGGAGGACAACAGCGAGGGCCAGTTCTTTGTGGACAAGCAAGAGTTCAGGCGGGCGCGTTACGCCGAGAGTCAGGGAGGCTCCGTTTCTGATGGAGAGATCTACTCTTCCAGAACTTACCGGGACAGAGCATTAAGAGAATTAAGCTGTGAATGAGTTCAAAATTTTCATGGGAAAAAAAAACAAATAATGACAAAACTTCTGTGAAACAGATTTTATTGTTTATCAGCGGTATTGTAGCATAAACAAACGTGCTAATAAAACATATTTTTAAGGAAATTAATATAAATGTCTTCAACTGTTTACTCAATACTTACTCTCTAACAATGTGCATGCATGACCTAGCTTACTGTGCGTTTCCTGAGAAGGTGATTTAGCTTTGACAGAAAATGTGATTGTTTAAATGACTGACAGAACAGTGTTTTTTCTTGTACTGACAGTGTGATAACAATTTTATGTTTTTTAAATATTTTTTGTTAATGCTCGAGAATAACTTGTACATAAATGCCTTAATAAACTGACTTTTTATAGGTGATTTTGTTGTTCTGTGAAGCAAATCCTGATCTGTATTTATAAAATAATAAATGTGTTTTCGTGCATTACTCATCCTTGTGTACCGACTTTTTACTATGAAGTTATAAAAGAAGGGCCACCCAGCGCTATAGACCAAAGGATCCCAGATAGGATCCCAGACCCCTCCCCCGCACCCCACCTCCGCTCAGCCCATTTTAGCATTTTCCCAACATACCTGATCCAACTATTCGGCTCATTAACAGCTTTCCTGTGGAAAACTCTCAAATGTGTGGCGTCAAGAGACCAAAACAACAGTCGGGACCCACTGTTCTTACCTTACATTCACTTGACAGAGGCTTTTATCCAAAGTGACTCACAATTCGAGGAAACACTCAAGTTTCAGGACGGTGTGAGAACGAGAGCAGAGTTCTGAAGTGAACAGTCCAGGAGAGGAGATGCTCTCTGAATAGATGAGTCTTCGGGAGGTTTTTGAAGATAGAGAGGGATTCAGGTGCTCTGGTCACCTTGGCCAGCTCATTCCACTAGCGGGGTACCACAAAAGGGACCAGTCTGGAGGGGGGTTGCCTTGTGTGTAGGGATGGTAGAGCCAGGCAATGTTCCTCTGAGAAGTGGAGGGAGCGAGCGGGAACACGAGCCTGATAGGATTAAGGCTGGGCCCCAACCCAGATGTCACTCTGTAGGCAAGAGTTAGTGACCTGAACATAATTTGGGCAGCCATGGGTAGCCAGAGTAGGTCATTCAGTAGTGGGGTGACATGCGACCTTTTGGGTTAGTTGAAGAGCAGCCGAGCTGCTGTGTTCTGACCCAGCTGTGGGGATCTTACCCAGCAAGCTGCACTGCAGTAATGTACCAGGGGTTGTGCGGCACACTGAGTCAGGTAAGGCCTGCTTTTCTGATGTTGTATAAGGCGACATGACCGAGAGAGAGATGCAATGTGGTCAGAGAAAATATCGAGCTGTTTCTTCTGGTTTAGAATGTTTCTTTTTGAAAACCAGACACATCAAAGTTGAGTAACAGCTTCTGATTCAGAATAAAGAAAAAACATGCTCAGTTTTAGTAACAAAACAGAGAGTTTGTTGGTGCAAGTGACACCAGTTGAATTTAAACATTAGATTTGGGGGCTAGTTTGAGACAAATATGCAAGCAATATTAAAAAAACATCTAAGTTAGGACAGGAATGTGTGTCTGAGTCTGTCTGAATCTGTGCAGACGGGGCTCTTCTTAGAAAATGACTGAATTTCCAGGCAAAGGAAAGGAAGTAGAGAAGAATACCTCACTCAGGCTGATCAAACAAGCCTTGTCTCTGCACTGTGGGGGTTCCAGGCCACAGGTCTCCACCTTCATTTTTAATCCATGATGTGCTTATCATTGTTTACGAACCACTGATGCTTTTTTGGGCAAAATAAATATATTGTGTATTTTACACCCTGAAGTGTTTGTCATTGTTTATTATTTTTATTTACAAAAGAAAATTCATAATTTCACGTGTTTCTCATCTTTTTGTATGAGAAATTTATACCATTTACATGGTGATGTCACACTTATCGTGCATTTACATAATACTTCATGGAGGCTCATGTCTCTAATAATGATCGTTTTGTTCATTTTCTACAGAACGTAAGAACACAAGGTCTATTGAAAACCTACCAATGCATAGTCTAATACTCAATTACTGTTTATTTGGTGAATTTAACATAAAATGTGCAAAAACTATGGTATATTTGTTATTTTTTCAGTATGTTAAACTTATTCTTTCTTTAATTAGTTAATTAATTAATTAATTAATTAATTCATTCATTCATTCATTCATTCATTATTTGAGCTCCTTATCTTTAACCAGGGTTGTAGGGGGGCTGGAGCCTTAACAATCATAAGCTGAAAGGTAGAGAACCAGATTTAGACTTGTTCTCTGTTAATGATTTGTGCTTCATTTCATTTATAATAAGTCAACAGAGCCTATACTTTGTCCAGATTGTTCAAACATCTGCATGCAACTTTAACCAGCATACTCATTTTACGGTAGTTATTAAATAACATCTAGGATAAGATAACACTTTATTAATCCTGGGCAGGAACGTTCAGGGTAGACTTTTAGCTAAAGAAATGAGTTTTTCTACATTTGCATGCTACTTATTGAATAATTACTAAAAATACACCCTGGAGAAACTGACTTACTCTCTCAGGACTAATGTTGGAACACATACTAGGTTATGGACTAAATGGTTGGACTATAAAAAGGGTGTTAGGAGACCACTCCAACTAAATATGTGATATAGGCGGGGACCCCCCCTCTTCCCCAATTCTATTTATGTTGTTTATTTGCTTATTTATTTTATTTATCCCTTTTATTTAGTTAATTGATTTAAGTATTTAAGTACTTCTTTTTTTGTGGTGTCATTTTGTCTTGTTTACTGTTGAAAAAGCAAAATAAAGAGTTAAAAAAAATAAATAAAAAAATACACCCCTTATTATTTCATGAAAAATGATTTTACACCATGTTCACCATTCAGGTATTAGCCAGAAAATGTCATATATTTTTTTTAATAATCACTACTGACCTACAAAAGCCCCCAAATTACCAGTCACGTGTTATATATTTAGTGACAGTCTGTGGGATGAAACACTTAACGGAAGCTTTTAAAGTTAAAGGACAGTCTAGAACACAACCAGTTAATAGGAGTCACACCTGCACTGCTACATATATTTTCATCTTATAAATGAAACTTGACACAGTTCATTTGTAGTTGTTCACTCAAAAACGTTCTGATGCTTCGCAGGAATGGCAGTCTAGTTTCTGAAATGAATGGATAAGTGGTAAAAACAAAAACCTGTGCAAAAACTGTTGTACAGATATAGAGGCAGCACCAAGCTGTTCCTGATGCACAAATAAGTGCAGATTGAAGGATGTACACGTTGTACAAAGATTTTCAGGCTAAAGTGTCCTTTTTTCTGTGATTTTCGACCACAGCAGGCCAGTCCGCTCACCTAGCCGGGGCGTTGGTCCTGATGAAACTATGAACGCAAAGAGGAAGTTCTCATATCCTCATCCCCTCTTCCCTTCACCTCAGCGTTTCAATCCCGAGACCAATGGGGGGCTGGGTGCGGTGCAGAATCAGGTACTGCGACTGCAGCCTGCTGAAGTGAAACCTGTGGATGAGTCAGGACAAAGGAACAGTCTGTAACGCAACCAAGCCGCTGATGGGAAAGGTGCAACACGGTGGAAAATCTGTCTGCTGTTTCTTTTTCTCCCACTGGTTCCACTTCTGCTCTGGGAGGGAGCAGACACATAAGAGTGTTGCAAAAAATGAGCCAAGTAACAAATAATGAGACAATCACTTTATTTAATGCTCTGATGGAGCCCACTGCCTGCAAGGGGGCAAAAGTGAACACACACTGCTGTACGTTAGAGCTGGACGATGAGGATGTTTTGAGACACGGTTGATTCTAGTCTCATCATTTTGATACACAGAGCCTTCCGCCCGCTCACTTTAAGTAAATTGTGTGGTTCCTTTCCTTTCTTTGCCATTTGCAGAATCAATTTGTTCTGCAGAGAAGGATGTTTTGCCCAAACGTCAGCACACGTCGTCATCAGAACCCTCTCGAACCCTTTTGTCTTCATCCTGACTCACTGTATTTCCTGCACTGCGGCAGCTACAGACCTTCATTCGGACAAATGTGACACTTCTGGCCTGCAGTGTGCAAATGTGTTTTCCTCTCCAGACAAAACAGAAAACAAAATAGCTCTCTCTCTCTCTCTCTCTCTCTCTCTCTCTCTCTCTCTCTCTCTCTTTTCTCAACAATTTTAGAAAGACAAATGAACAAGAAAAGAAAAAATAAACAAGCCTGCTTGTAGTAATGTAAATCGTAGCACATTGATATTATAATAAAAAGGTGTCGAATTATAAAAGGGTAGCTGGATAAGTTGTACCTGTTACAGCACGTTAAGGGATTTAAAAAGAAATGTTAAAGTTTTTAAATTGTTTTTAATGTCATGTTGACCCACAAAGAAGAAAAAAAAGAGATCGAGAGTTGCTGGATGAGGTTCATGCAGTTTTAGAAACTTGATAACAGCGCCCTCTACTGGCGTTGGTCTAATGACCACGGTTGAACTATATTATGTGTAAAATACATTTCATAAAATGTAATTTAACTTCCAAAGATCCAGAGTTTCTTGTATTTTTATCTAGTCTTGAAGAACACCCTTACGAAAATTAACTATGGTTTACTATGATTAAATAACCAATGTTTTCATGTTTTTTTGGGTAACTATGAAGTGGTATATGTATATGAAAATTATGGTAGAACCATGAAGTGCTATGGATAAAACATAGTAAAACTATGGGTAGTACCAAAGTACCATGGGGTACCATGGTAATACTATGGTGCCCCAAAAAACTGCAATAAAACCATAGGAAACCATAGTGAATTTTCGTAAGGGCAGTTATCAAGGCTTCCTGAAGGACTTTCAAAGACTCTCATTTTCAGTCCCTGAACCTGACCAGTTTCAGAGAAATATATTTTGTTGGTTAAGACACATATGAGTCATTCAAGCAGAACAAAGAGCACCTAACTCAAGTCCTAAACCAGTGAAGCACCAGGAGCAGATGACTCCAGATCAGGCAGTGATCAAATGCTGATTGGTTGGAATGTCTTGAATCTATCTGTCTATGATATAATT
>JBBPDE010000015.1:6831149-6842721 GCA_037974605.1 Nannopetersius ansorgii | reverse complement strand
AGGGGGCACAACTTTTCCCCCCCCCCCCCCCCCCCCTCTAAAATCTGTACTTTGTAGAGCCATCTTTTGTGGCAATTACAGCAAAAAGTCACTCTGGATAAGTCACAATGAGCTTTGCCACATCTTGCCACTGGGATTTTTGGCCATACCTCAAGGCAAAACTGCTCCAGCTGGATTGAGGTCTGGCCTTTGACTGGGCCATTACAACACATTTAAATGTGTCACCTTAAACCATTTGAGTGTTGCTTTCGCAGTATGCTTCAGGTCATTGTCCTGCTGGAACCTCCATCCCAGTCTCGAATCACAGGCAGACTGACAGGTTTTGCTGAAGAATTTCCCTGTATTAACACCCGACTTGGACCGGTTTCACAGTCCCTGCTGCTGAAAAACATCCCCACAGCATGATGCTGCCACCACCACGTTTCACTGTGGCGATAGTGTTCTTAGGGTGTTGGGATGTGTTGGGTTTGTGCCAAACAGCATTTTCCTTGGTGGCCGAAAAGTTCAATTTTTGTCTCATCTGACCAGAGCACCTTACTCCATACATTTGGAGAGTCAACAACATGCCTTCTTATTTTTAACACTAAGTAATATTTCTAGCCACTCTTCCATAAAGCCCAGCACTATGGGGTGTACAACTTATAGTGGTCCTTTGGACAGATACACCAGCCTCTGCTGTGGAACTCTGCAACTCCTTCAGGGTTACCTTTGGTCTCTGTGCTGCCTCTCTGATTATTGCCCTCCTTACGCAGTCTCTGGGTTTTTTAAAGTACAGGTTGGAATGTAACAAAATACGTAAAAAGTCAAGGGTGGTGAATACATTTGCAAGGCACTTTAATTTATAGAAATTCTATTAGGTCTTAAGATTAACAACCATATACCAAGTCTAGATTTCAATGTAAAGCTACTCTTTCCTGCTATGTTTTCCGAAGGTGAAAGGAGATTAGATAATGACAAAAACAATTTTGAGAGAGGAACGGAGGACAAATTTACTATTGAAGCGCCAAACTTGGGAAAAATAAGGAAGATCACCATTGGCCACAACAACAAAGGCTCTTCTGCTGGATGGTTTGTGGATAAGGTAAAAAATCAGTTCTTGCTTAAATTGCAAAAGTAGTGTCTTTGTGTATTTATGTGTGCATATGTGTGTTTGTTACTCATGTTTCCAAATCTGCTGTCAACATGAGAATAAGGGTCATTCCTAGTTATAAGTAGTATATTCAGTCTTTGGGCCCATGAGCCACCAAGGAGCCCCATAAGCATGTAGTGTTTATTTATAAAATGTTGTTTCATTTAAATATTCAATTATTCATTTGGGTTTTTTTATCTGTAATCTTCCTTTTTTCGTCATCAACATGAAGTATGTACATTTTTTCACATATTCTTGCATACAAATATCTGTGATTTATGATATGCAATTCATTTTCTGAGGAAATATGTCTCATTTATTATTTATAATCACATAGTTTCACAAACCTGAATATATAAGGCCTGGATATACACGACTCAAGGATTAACTTATGAGGGTGTCATTAACAAGCATTGCCAGACTACATGCAAGTTTAACATTTTCTGTTCGAACACCAAGCGTTTTATTTTAATGAGCCTAAATGTGGCATAACATTGGGGGCTCAAGGGAAAGTTCCATATGGCTTTTGCCATAACTGGTGCTGTGTTTCAGGCTTTGAAGCTTAGGCATGTCACTTCAACAGCATTCGTGTCACTCAAAGCATGGTGGGATGAGGTCATTCTCTCAGGCTGTAGTCACCTTATCTACGGTGAAAGGAAACACCACGCTACTTTAACGGATTGATTTTCCAATTCATGAGACCCACTAATGGGAGATTCGCACATAGATTGCATACATTGACACCACGTATTCCAAACATGCCCTGTACATGACTGTCATACAGATATTTTATATTCAAGCAAGCCTGTTTCTGAGTCTTCATCTTTTGTTGAATTAGTAACATGTCTTTATGCTGACTTTTATACTGAGAATTGGTAAGACCTTTTCTTATGTCTCTACTTCACTGTTTTTATTTGCCTTCACTTTAGTTGGTAGTGGATGACCTGGGTAACAAGGCCATGTATGAATTCCCTTTAAATCGTTGGCTTGCCATAGATGAGGATGATGGAAAGATTCAAAGGGATATTTTAGTGGGAGGAAGTCAGCCCACGGGTAGGTGATGATATTTTATTATTTTGAGTCACTGAGACAAAGCATAATAATGTACATTGTGAAAATGTAGAACACCATAGACATCCGTTATGGGTTATCGTCCAAAACCAGTGTCAAGGTATCCTCAATGAAAAGACTAGGCACACTTCTGAGCTGCTAGAGTTCCTCTGACTTCGCATTATCTTATTTTCTGGTTAAAATACCATTTGAGGTGTTTACCCCTTGGCATCTCCATTAAAAAGTGTAAAGCTTTTTAATTGATGACTGTTCAGGGGACCACTTTTGTAAATTAAATATGTGTGAATGTGAAGAGACAGTTTTTCAACAAATTGTGCAGAGGTTCTTTAAACATTTAGTTAGAGCGAGTCAAGTTTAATTATACATCTTACACAAAGGTCTTTACAGGGATAGAACAAAGATATTAAGCATAAAATAGTTTTTTGTTTAAAGTGATGTTCTAACAAAAATAATCTAGGTCATAGGTATCAAAAAATCTTTACAACAGTCTCTCTTACAGCAGCGTGAGGTCACTCGGTCAAACACGCTTGGTTGCGTGCCCTCTTTGTGTTACTGATTTTTTTCAGTGGATTAAAACCAGTCTGGAGCCAAAGAGAATCTAACCACACTCCCTGTAATCGTATCTTACAGGCATTGTTTACAACGTGCAGGTGGTGACAGGAAACATTAGGGGCGCTGGCACCAACTCCAAAATCCAAATGATCATGCACGGCTCCAAGGGCTTGAAGAACAGTGGAAAGATTTTCCTGGAAGGTGGCAAATTTGAACGTGGCCTTACAGACATCTTTAAAATAGAGATTGCAGCTCTGCTGAGCCCTCTAAGCCGCGTTACTATCGGCCACGATAATGGAGGGGTTAGTGCAGGGTGGTACTGTGATAAGGTGAGAAATTCTGTCTGCCTTATTTAACAGTGAAACAGTGTTTGAAGGTATTTCAATGGTCCACTTACCCCAGATATGGTCAGTCAGCCAAGTCTTTTCTCCATTAGCTCTAATTATATTAATCAAAACTCACCCAAAACTTCTTTCAAACCCTGTTCAGTTCTTCAGTAAGGTGCCACAGACCTGATGATATGATTTGGGACCCAGCATGAAGGCTACAAAGTTAACAACAACATAGTTTATCTGGGCTCATTTAGACAGCAGGTGTTCCTTTGCATGATTTCTGTTCTGTCTTCGTTTAATGATCTGCTTCTAGACTGTATATATATATTCATAAATATAAACAACAGAAATCAAGCACACCTGCATTACATGCATCCATTCGAAGCGTACTTCTTGTCTGCTGTCTAAATCGGCCACTCCCAGGGTTCATTTACACTGTGAGGTTTTGTTCATTTGTATTGCTCATAGTAAGTTGACTTTCCAAGATTTCTAGTATCTGTTAGTAAAATTAGCCCCTAGTTTCAGCATTAAAGAAAATAACCTAAATGTTGACCCCAGATTTGTTTTGGCTGATTATGCCCTGCTGGAGTAAAATTTGAAAATTGTGTAAATGTGATTTTTGCTAAACAATTCCTTACATTGTTGCAAGTACATTTATGTTTAAGTGGCTTTATTTGCAATGTAAATATCAGTCTTGCCATAATGACGTTGGGATCATTGTCTTATTTGTCTTTAAGTTTGTTGCGTTCATGTTTTCTAGCTTCACGAGTCTGATACAGTAATCTGTGGGACACACTGCTGATGCCTGTTTTGTTTCAGGTAGTAGTCTACTGCCCTTTCACTGGAATTGAGCAGACATTCCCTTGTTCTAAATGGCTGGATGAGAATGAGGGAGATGGACTGATTGAGAGAGAACTTTATGAGATGGTCTCACTGCGTCAGAAAAGACAGAAAAGTGAGTGATCTTGTTGCTCAAACTTTTATTGTAGACAAATCTTGTGCAATGATATAAGCAGAGAGGGGCCGTTCCTCTGAGAGCCTGGTTCGGGTGTCACCAGACTGTACTAACAGCACTGAGGCTGAGAAGATTTATGTTCTCCTGTTCCTCAGAGCATCCGTGGTCTCTCTGGATTTGGACGTCTGATCTCCCTGGTGCAGGCACAGACGCCTCTGTCGTCCTTCAGATCTATGGAGATAAGGGCAAGTCTGATGAGATGAAGTTGGACAACAAAACAGACAATTTTGAGCAGGGTCAGCTTGATAAGTTCATGGTAATTATGGTGTTTAGAAGCCCCCAAAAAACCCTTTGTTATTTCACAAACAAGAGAAACACATTAGTTATATTTTTCTTCCATTGGTGGATTCAGTTTTTGCTCCATGTGTGTAGATTGAACTTCCTGATCTTGGGAAGCTGACAAAGCTGAGAGTTTGGCATGAGAAGAGAAATCCTTTTGCAGGCTGGCATCTAAGTCGTGTAAGAAAGTGCAGAGTTTATTTTATGGTTTAATAATGTTCTGGCATGTGAGTAACCATTGGTTTATGCCTCCAAAGGTGACGCTGTTGAAGACATTAACAAAGGAGAAATACAAATTCCCTTGTGAGCGCTGGCTAGATACAAATGAAGATGATAACGAAGTAATCAGGGAGCTTCCTGCCATGGGGGATATTGTCCCAGAGTCACTGACAGGCAAGATGCCCAGATGTTTCTTAAAGAAAATGTGTAGCCAAATTCAAATGTACACGTTTATTCCTTACCATGCACATATTTATTTGAGATGCGCTGATATTATTTCCCCCTTGTAATAGGGTTGTCTGACTGCTCAGTTGGTACCTCAATAGGAGTAAAGCTGCAGTGTCAGAAACCACATAAAGATGTCTGTTTGAGATTACGTAACTGCTTGACGTGGTTTGAAGCACATGTATAATGATTTGGCATGCAGTTTGCAGTGCTAATTGGTTGGGTATAAGCTTACATTGCTTGTTAGTTACATTGCACCAGTGCAAAACTCGTGTGACTACAATGGCTGAACATGGTGTAGCTATTTGTGCTAAACTATTCCTTTAAGACTACCTTTACTTTACAGCTAACTTTACTCTACAGTTAACAGTTATGAATTTATTATGGGGAAATGCATTGGTACTACCAATGAATTGTCTTTGTCACAGAAAATAAAACCATATTCTGACTTGAGAGCGTCACTTATTACTGGAATCCATTACATTTTATTGTTTCGTTGCAGTAATGAAGTATCGGGTTACGGTCTACACTGGAACTGTCAGTGGAAGTGGAACGGATGCCTCAGTGTTCCTTTGCCTGATTGGTGATTTAGGAGACACAGGTGATCGCACCTTAGTCAACTGCAAGAACAATGTCAACAAGTTTGAAAAGGGCAATGTAAGTCTCCCTTGTTTTCTGAACCACTATATTCCTTAACGAGACCCTAGTCATGCCCCTTAATCGACATCTATGTCTGTCCACAGGCTGACGAGTTTATAGTAGAGGCTGTGTCCATCGGGCAGGTGCGCAGGGTCCGGATTGGCCATGATGGGCGAGGGGGAGGTTGTGGTTGGTTTCTAGACAAAGTAGTTGTCAGAGAGGAAGGGCAGACTGAGTCTCAAGCTGTAGAGTTCCCCTGTAACAGGTCAGCCGTTTTTTGTCTTAGCCATGACATTATTTGTCTAAAAACTCTAAAAGTTTAAAGTTTCTCACAAAACAAAAATCTCTTTTTCAATTCAGATGGCTTGACCGTAATGAGGACGATGGTCAGATTGTTCGGGAGTTGGTTCCATTTGCTGATGGACAGAGACTCTTTAGTAAGTGTTTCTCCAGTTTCTTGATGTTCACTGTTTCCTAGTGCAGTCTTTTTTTTTAAACTGCTCCTGGAGGCCTTTTACTGATCAGAAGTTCAACCTTCTACTTAGAGTGTCTTCAAAAACACAGCTGAAAGCATTTGTTAGAGTGTCGATAAATCAGTTGTTTGACAGAATATCCTTCAGGTGGTCAGGGAGAATGTGCCAGTGGATGTGTTTTACTAAGAGTGAGCATTCGTACCTTTGACTTCCTAGACGGATGATACTGAGCTGCAACTAGAGGTCTATTTAATGTGAACTTGTAAAAGCATTTGTCAAATGCTGCATTGTAGGTCAACTTTCTTTAGAGAGGTGGAGATTGGAACCAGGGATTGCAATGTTTACAATGTGAAATTAGCCATTTCATTTAATATCCATCACCCGAGTACCTACACAGTTTTCATATTCATAGTAATATGTAATATTCACAGTGCATAGAACCTTTTTGTAACATTTTTAACTCATAGTTATCTTACCTGATTAAACCTGCTTATAAATTTTGAAATCTCTGGTTTTCAGATGTCAGCTATCATATCGCAGTGAAGACAGGCAACATCAGCGGTGGCAGCTCAGACTCCAGGGTCTTTGTGAAGTTGTACGGGGAGAAAGGTGACACCAGTAGAATGATGTTGGTCGTATCTGACAATAACCTGGGGAACTACTTTGAAACTGGAAGAGTGGACGTGTTCACCGTCGAGACATTTGATATCGGCCAGGTGCATGTCCCTCAGTGGCAATATTATTACTGTGAGAAGTCTAATATGAGGAAGACCTTGGTGCAATTAATTCACTGATGAACATCTTTTTTACTGAACCCAGATCAACCGTCTCATGATTGGCCATACTAACGAAGGCATGAGGGCAGGCTGGTTTCTGGACAGTGTGCAGATCATGGTGCCCAACCATGGCAAACATTACATGTTCCCCAGCCATCGCTGGCTCTCTGAAGACGAGGCAGATGGCAAAACAGAAGTGGAGATCTACCCAAGTGAAATACTGGACGTGGAAGAATGTACTCACTTATATTGCGTAATATGTGACGTTTCAATTAGCGTTTTTTTTTTTTTTGTACATGCCCTTCGTGTATATTGTTAACAGCCTGGACTTCATCTATGTCTCCTGTTTTTTTTTTTGCTCTCTTATCCAGTAAGAAACTATGAGATTACAACGGTGACAAGTGACAGTTTTGCTGCAGGAACCAATGCCAATGTTTATATCCAAATCTATGGAGACCAAGGAAAAACAGAAGTCATCACTTTGAAAAGCAGATCAAATAGTTTTGAAAGAGGGACGAGTGATATATTCAAGGTAACCACTGTTGTTTATGACGGTATTACACATAGATATCCTTGTGCTGTCTCTTGCCTTTTTTTTTTTAAATTGCCTTTAAAATATATTACAGTGATTGTTGAGTTCTGAGGCACTAAAGTGACTGATATCCACAAGTTTACATTTACAGAGACACATTTCATATGGTTAATATTATAATGTGTTGAAAAAAAACTGATAGACATGATATTAAACTGCCTTTAGTAGATAAAGCAAGGTTCTCCAATATAACTGCTGCTGCACACAAAATACTCGCTACAAATTGCAACCCTTGGAATTTGTAAGCTTCTTAGAAAAAAAAGCCCTGTTATTTAAGCTTGTATGTGTCCACAGCTTTAGCCCTGTTATTTCTGCACCTACTTTGCTACTTTAAAGAGAGCGGGTATTAAATTACTTTACATATTGGGTGGCATGGTGGTGCTGTGTTTAGTGTTGTCGCCTCACAGCGAGAAGTTCCTGGGTTAGATTTCCGGCTGGGGTGACCTGAATCCTTTCTGTGTGGAATTTGTATGCTCTCCCCTTATCTGCTTGGGTTAAAATGAAGGGTGGAAATACGTTTTGAAATTCTTACACCCTTAGACACATATAAAATTATATTCTTCCTTGATGGCTTACAAAATAGCAAAGTAAGGATGCTATTGTACTTACAGCAAAAAATCTTGATAACATTTGTTTTTATCTTTTATTTGACCTTTGAATGAACTAGATATAGGCTATAATTTTAGAAGCTGATATCGGGCTTGATGTAGCATTTTTTCTCCCTTTTCACTGTCCATGTTTAGTTTATTTAGGTTCATTTATTCATGTCTGGTCAGGTGTAGTTCTGTTTTCTCTCCACAAACACATTTTTACTCAATAATTCCTTTAAATTATGCCTCATATCTACTGAACCAGTGCAAAAACAGTAATTGCTTTCAACATACACTTATAACAGGAAAATGTAATCTACACTGTCTAGGTCATTAATCCCAATGTAAAAGAGCCAAATAAACAAATAGCTTTTCTTTTGCCTTTTCTCTGGAACAGATTGAGGCCAAAGATGTAGGGAATATCTACAAGGTCCGCATTGGTCACGATGGAACAGGGATCGGTGCTGGATGGCATTTGGAGAGGGTGGACATAAGTTACCTGGTCATGGCCCTGGTAAAGAAAGAGAAAAAAGAGGACAAGAAAAAAAACAAAAAGAAGAAAAAGAAGGATGAGGATGACGATGAGGAGGGGGCTGAAGAGGTGATGCAGGAGGTGGTGAAGACAATTTCCTTCCCTTGCGATCGCTGGCTGGCTGAGGATGAGGAGGACGGGGAGCTGGTTTTGGAGCTTCTACCCGAGGACAGCGAGGAGCTTGAATGTAAAGAAAAGCATTTGATCCCTTAATTTTACCACCTTACCGTCTATCCATCTAACCATTCAATATCTAAGCAACAATCCATTACTCTTTAAAACAAGACTTTGGAAAACTATACAAAAATCACTGATGGGTCTCTAAAAGAGCACGGTTCTGGAAATAAACATTTTTGGTTCCACTAAGAACCCTTAACCCTAAGTTTAAAGTTTACACAATACTTTTAAAAAAGAAACAAGAACAGGCTTACAAGGATCAAAATCATAAAATCTGTCAGATTCTTTGCCTTAGTTATGAAACCAATCCTAAAACCTGAATCTGAGTGGAAATATAAAAAGAACTAGAGAAAACACTCAAATTCCAAAAATAAATTCCAAAAATTATTATTTTTTGTTTGATTTATTTTCTGTTTTATTCATAGTCAGGAAAGAAAAAATATTCACAAAAATTCCTTTAATGTCGTATTTAAGACAGCTTAAATCAGACCCAGTAGTGTCTAAAGCACCGTTTTCTGTAGAGGCTTTTATTTTTCAGAGGGCATTTTTGGAAAGTGACTTTTTACTTCTTACTGTTTCTGCTGAAAGTGAACACATATGAAGTGAGCATCTTTACGGGGGACATGCTGGGCGCAGGAAATGACGCCCATGTCTTCGTCAACATCTACGGCGAGAATGGCGATACTGGGGAGCGACCCCTGAAGAAATCCAACAACGTCAACAAATTTGAGCGCAACCAGGTGAGTGCGACTCAGATTACTTGATGCTCTTAATGTCGGCTCCAGCTCACTCAGAGATGAGTTGCGATCACTATGAGATTGACCTCTAACCAACAGGAAGAAACCAGGGAACCTGATCGAGTCTCTCCTGTTATTCAAAGTAGATGTACTGGTATACTCTTACTCATCTGTTCATTTGAGTTGATCAATTATTTATGCCACACATTAAACTTGGCGTTCTGAATCAGGTCTGTGCTGCATGTGCGCTCTGACATCCAGCTTGTTCTGAATTTTTTGAAGACATCAGCATATGTCTAAGCATTTGATTCTGGAGTCCCCTTGTCTTGCATATAGGGTTTTCCCTGTTCTAATTAGGGTTTTATCTGTTCTAATACTCTCAGCTCAGCTCAGGAAAGGGTTAGATCTGTGTTGGATCAGGTGTGTTAGAGCAGGGAAATAAAACACCAAAAAAAAGTGCAGGGCAGGGCCACTCCAGGAGCAGGGTGAGTCACTACTTAAAGCTCCAGGCTAATTCATAAAAAAAATCAATAAATGTTCCTTCTTAATGATACAATTAGGATTAACTGGCAGTTTGCATGATGATGCACAATAATAAGAGCCTGACTGACATACTCATGTACATGCATTTTTACCATCTACGGTAGAAAAGCAAAGGCTTTGGGAGAAAATGTTTAATCCTGGCTTTTGCCAATAAAAACATTAGATAACCTCAGAATAAAGTAAAGTAAAGTAAAACAGTACGAGGGTTTAAAAATGTTTTTAAAGAAGCACACAGGATAATGTTCCTCTTCTTTGTACACTCCAGACATCACAGTTGCTCAATTCCATCAGCCATGTCTGATTTTATAATGATTAAGGATTGATTAGCCACACACAATATCCCAATGTTGTGTTTATTTGTTATATAGTTTATAATAACACTTGCTATAATACACTATATTGTTTATAAATTAGTCATTAATTTAACAGATTTCACGGTTTATCTGCTTTCAGAATCTTTAATGATTATAAAATGTTTTTTTGTTCTGTTATCGTTCAGCCGCTTTTGTTTTTAATTTCACTCAGTGAATTGTCAAGGTAACTTGATGATTAGTCCATTACTAAATGATTGATTACTAATAACAGTGATAGCCCTACTGATGAATAATAATCAACAGTGATATCTCTTGGCTGTTGTCTGTAGGAAGACATGTTCACCATAACAGCAGTTGAACTGGGGACTCTGAAGAAGCTCAGGATCCGTCACAATAACCGCCACTCTAATTCTGCCTGGTACCTGGACCGAGTTGAGATTACAGACACCAAGGATGACACCACGTGAGTAAAGGATGAAACAATTACTGCTACTGTTAATGCAGCAAGCCCTACTAAAATGTTCAAATTGGACCCCAATATAGGTATTATTTCCCCTGCAACCGGTGGCTGGCGATCGAAGAAGACGACGGGCAGATTGCCAGAGAGCTGGTGCCTGTGGATGAAGCCTTTATGAAGAAGGATGAGGATGAGGAGGGCACAGGAGCCACCTTAGGGCTGGAGCAGAAAGGTGAGGAAAATGTTCTTGGAGTGTAAGACCACTGGAGATAATTACAATTCATTTAAAAGAGAAATTTGTTTTAAAAAATGTACATAATCTGTTTTCTGCAGCCATGTCAACAACATATACACTGAGAATCAAGACTGGGGAGAAGAAGTATGCTGGGACTGATGCAAATGTTTTTGCAATTCTTTATGGAGAGTATGATGACACAGGTAAGTCATGCCGAGGCAGCTGGCTGAAAATTCATAAGGGGCACTCCAGGCAAAATTAAATTGCTTTTAAAGTTCTGTAATCAAGCTTACTTACATCCTAAAGACGTGCCACAGTATTGTCTAGAGTGGGATAGTCTGGTTGAAGATGACGATGAGGAGGGGCCCTTTTTACTGTAGATTATTTAGATTTTTGTTTTTTGCATAAACTGGTGAATGAAGAAGCCACATTGTCAGTGTTGCTGCAATAAAGATGCTTTATTTAAATTTGATAGCTGTAGTAACTGTCTTTAAATCATCATTAGAGTGTGGAGAATGGCAGGTTGACTCATCAGATGAGGGGAACCCTACCAGTTGAGCTCTGTTTGAAAGGGTTAAAATTAGTGGTGGGCCGCTATCGGTGTTAACGTGAGACTCTTATCGGGCGATAAAAAAATATCGCCGTTAATCTATTCAAAAAGTTGGGTTGGGAGCTGGGTCTATAC
>JBBPDE010000015.1:6811334-6823554 GCA_037974605.1 Nannopetersius ansorgii | reverse complement strand
AATATAATAAACAATCTAAATCTTATATACAGAAAATGCAATATTACAGAAACCAGGTTGTTGCATTTTTTTGTAATCATTTGGCCATTTTCTTTAGCTAGGCCATAATGGAGCTACCCCAGAAAGCTGCTGGCTGGTAGATGAGCTCTCTGTGGCCGTGCCAACGAAAGGCATCAAGTATATGTTCCAGTGTAAGTGTTGGCTTGCCAAGGACAGAGGGGATGGTCTCACAGCAAGAGTATTCAACATTCTTGATGCCACCACTATCAATATCATTCAGAAGGCTAGTATGAATTCTTCATAGGATACACCATGCCATGCTTAATTTATTAATGTAATGTAATATGTAACAGTGACTAAGATCTACTGTTAGTCATCAAACATGCACTCATTTTGCACTGCTGTCTTCAGGTGATCTATGAGGTCACTGTCGTTACGGGAGATGTACAATACGCAGGGACTGACACCAACATATTCATAACTGTCTTTGGGGCCAACGGAGGTACAGAGGAGATCCTGCTTCCAAAGAATGGAGACAGGTATTTTTTGTTGATTTATTCATTAACAAGTTAGTCTTGCTAGTGGTGAAAAAAGCCGAAAACATGGTAAACATGGCGTTTAGTCACTATGCTGCTCACTGCTCACTGAACAAATTGCCCACCAGTATCAGATCTGCACCAACTGTAGCTTTAAAAAGCTGCTAAAACTGCACCATTCTATTGCACCTTCTTTTAAATATTTGCACTTCTATTGGATTGCCAATTATCTTTTATTGATATTCTGTGTATTCTTCTATTTCTTCTATTATTTCATTATTATTTTTTTTTTCTATTATTGTAAGGCACATTGAATGACCTTATATTTACGATAATGTGCTCTATAAATAAACTTGAACTTGAAAATATGTGTACATCTATGTGTATATCTATATATATATATATATCTACAGTAATCAGTTTTAGGTAGATCAGGAGTCACCGATTCAGTCCCACGCAGATTTTTTTTTTGAGAATCGAACTTATAGTTTTACGCAGAAATTCCCACAATATATATATCCTCCGTCTTTTTTTGCACCCAGACACTTTAAACTCCACAGTTCGATTGATCCCCAGGACACCTTTCCAACGAGCTTCTCCCACAACCTTCCGACCTCCATATCGTAACGGGGAATTTAAATTAAAGTGGCGAATATGGGTTTACCTTTACATTTCATTTAAGGGTAATGCATTAAACTGAGTTTAAAATGACAAAGTGATCTGGGAGAATATTTAGGGGAAGTATTTAGGGTTTACACTATAAATATAGCCATTTTTTCTGCTTGTTTTTTTTATAAAAAACAAAACACAACTATGCGTTTTTTCACTACACGTGGGTGCTCTTGGAACATAACTCCTGTGAAAAGCAGGGGATTACTGTATATCTATATCTAAAATATTTAGATAATGTTGTTATAGTGTATAGCTTTCATTCTATAGGTTATACTTTCTTCTCTTGTTCTGTTCACTTTGTTGCTGCTACAATGTAAATTGTCCACCTGTGGGACTAATAAAGGGTTATCTTATCTTTATGTAAATCTATTTGAAATATTTTCAGTCTTCTGCCACACACTCATTATAGTTTGCTCTAGGTTTGAGAGGGATCAAGAGGACACATTCAACTTGGAGATAGACGATATTGCTCCTCTCAAAAAGCTGAGAGTTCGCATCGATGGGACAGGAAGTCGGCCTGATTGGTTCCTTGACAAGGTTTGCTGATTCAGTGGGCCTCCACTTTTCAGTTTCTGGCTGCAGAGACATATAAACCAACAATATATATTTTTTGCCTAGCTGACAAAACACTGAGTTCCATCTAGAGACAGTAATCTGGTTGAAGACGGATGATGATAAACGGTGTTTGGGGTTCTGTTGCCTTGTTGTCAGTGTCTTCTTGTCCTGTTACATGACCTAGATTATCATGCGGAACCTGACCTCGGAGGAGGTGTCGGTTTTCACCTATGAGAACTGGCTGTCCAAAACTAAAGGGCCCAAGAGGATAAAGGTGTGTGAGCTCCCCGCTGTGGTGGATGACGAGGATATGGTGGAGACAACTACTTACACCATTCAGGTCAAAACCAGTGACATCTCAGGTACGTCAAACACAGCGGAAACTACTATGTGCCTTTTGGCGTTACTTTTACCATTAGGTCCATAAGTATTTGGACATTGGTGTATTTTTTTATTTTTTCTCTCTGAAAAGCACCACAAAAGATTTGAATTAAGCAATTAAGATATGATGGAAGTATAGATTTTCAGCTTTAATTTAAGACAAAGGTATTACATTAAACTTTCAGAAATTAAAGTCATTTATCATAGAATATAAAATATATATTTGTATTGCATTAATACTTGGATGAAAATCAATGGCTGCCTGAAGTCTGGAACTCGTGGACGTCATGAAATGCCAAGTTCATTTGAGATGCTTAGCCAGGCCTTTACTGCTATAGTCTTATGTTCTAGCTTGTTTTGTATTTAGTAACTGAGAAGCTGCTCTATTGGATGGACCTGGCCATTGAAGAATATCACAGATGACAGATTCTTGGGTTGCCTTCATTGTATGGTTTGGGTCATTTTTATTTGCTGTGCCTTCCAATCAGTTTTGCAGCATTTGGCTGAATCTGAACTGAAAGCATAGCCCTATACAGTTCAGAATGCATCCTGCTACTTCAATCAGCAGCCACATCATCAATGATCAATTCCATTGGCAGCCATTAGTGTCATAAAACTGCCTCCACCATGTTTGACAGACGATGTGGTGCTTCGGATCATGGGCTTTCCCTTCCTTTTTCCACTACTTGTCTCTTCCCATCATTCTGGTACAAACTGATCTTGGTTTCTGTCCAAAGAACCTTATTCCAGAACTGGGCAGGCTTGTTTGTAGACGTTGGCTGCCTCCCCAAAAGTGATCTTGACCTGGCTATATGTTGTAAAGGGTTTTTCTTCTCTGAAGATTCTGAGATCATCCACTTCAGTTGCCTTAAAGTTAAGTGGCCCCTTGTATTCACATGTAGACACACCAAAGCACAGCTTGAACAGTGTGAAAGAGTGAGCTGCCACCAACAAGGGTCACCCGGGGAGTCGTGTGTGGGGATGGCACCTAGATCAAAGGTACCTCAGTGGTAAACTAGCAGTCAAGGGATTCGGACTTACAACTTCCTGATAGCAGGGGCAACCTAACCAGCTGCCCCTTCCGTCCTTCGTTGGTCACTCTGGCTTTTTGTTGTTGCTGAGCTCACCAATGCATTCCTTCTTTTTACGAATGTATTCAAGTGTTGATCTCTCTGATAGGTTTAGTTGCTTTATCTCCTTTTCTTGCACTTCTCTGGCCTTCATGTTAGGTTCAATTGAACAGCCACCAAATACAAATTCAGTGCTTTGAATCATCTCCAGAAGTGTTATCTACTTAATTTTTCCTGTAATTGCTTTTCAGTCACTTGTTTAATTACGTTTGAGCGTCTGAAAATGGAGGTGCTCTGTGAAAAATGGCTGTATTGTCTAAAAGCAGAATTCAATATGCAGAAAGAAAATGACAAAAATTGCACTAATGTCCAAATACCTAAGTGTACATGTTGTCTGTGTTACAGGATTAGCAGACAAAGGAATTGCTCTTTTAAGCACATTATTAGGGCAGATTCATGTTTACAATTATCTTGGTGGTCTTTTTAATGTGCATACATATCCCCAGTAGCTTGAATTACATTTTAGGTAAAAGGTGCTCTTTATTTTTGAAACTGATGGGAAAATCTAACATTGGCCTCAGGGTCAAAAAATGTGAAAATACTCTTAATGGCTCTTTGTGTCCATTTGTTTACCTCAAGTGAGCTTTAAAAAAGACACTATATTCACTTTCAAATGGGAACAAGCTCCCTTTCAAAACACCCAAATAATTGGTACACAGAAAGGTACAGTTTAGTCTTTTTTTGAGGTACAATGATACTTTGAAGAGCAAGGAGCTGAGTTTTAAAGCTAAGTATACCCACATTTTTAGCACATAGAATGATAGGTTTTATTTAAACTTTTCAAAAGAAATAATAATTACTCACCCAACTAATTCCTCCAGTAAAGTAAAATCCACACGCAAATGTAGCCGTGCTCATAATTTGGCACATCCTTTTTCACATATGGATTTGCAGGTGCAGGCACAGATGCTAATGTGTTCCTGATCGTGTTTGGAGAGAATGGGGACACCGGTACTTTAGCACTGAAGGAGTGCAGCAACAGAAACAAGTTTGAGCGCAACCAGATGGACGTGTTTCGCTTTAGTGACGTCCTCAGCTTGGGAGAGCTTTCCAAGGTCCGAGTGTGGCACGATAATAAGGGTGAGCAAAATAAACACTATAAAATAGTTGTAGGATGTATACGCAAAGTTTAAAGGGCGATAGCATGGAAAATCTAATGCACTATACATTTCAGTTTTTTTCATGTGATCAGAACAGAGCTGATTTTAACAGAAAATCTGTATATGATAAATAAATGCACAACTGCTGTAACTGTGACTCAGTATTAGAAATGGAATACAATGAAAAATAACACATGCCTTTTCTTACAAATAATATAGTCCTATTTGTCTTCTGTTTCTCTCAGGTCCTGCCCCTGGTTGGCATTTGGAAAGTATTAATATAAAAGATGAGCTCATGGATGAAACTTTTCGTTTCCCCTGCGACCGCTGGCTGGCCAAAAACGACGACGACAGCCAGATTATACGGGATCTGGCATGTGCCAACAATGACATCTTGGACCTCAGTGACAAGACAAGTAAGCGACAGGCTTTAGAGTTTGATTTATGGGTCTTTTGTGGTCATTGCATTGACATAATGCTTAGGAACAGCAGCACACACATAATCACACACACCATTTTATTATTACTTTCTTGTCAGAATACGAAATTGACATTACAACAGCCAACTCTGAAGATGCAGAGACCAAGGAGAATGTCTGGTTAGTGCTTGAGGGGAAAAGAGCACGTTCAAAGGAGTTTATGATGGAAAACTCTTCAAAGAAAAAGAGATTCTTACGGTATGAGCTGGTCTAGCCTGTAGGACATAAAAAAATCCTACCACTGATGTTTTATTTACTTAAAGAATATACTATATTCCCTTTTTACACTCACTCACCCTGTTCTTTTGGGCCCTCTGAAGGGCGATGTTGATTCGAAATGGGGAAAAGCATTAAAACATTTAGAGTTTAAAATCTAAAATAGTTTTTTGTAGCTAATATTGTTTCTTCTCCAATTCAGGGGGGCAACCGACTCATTTGAGTTTTCCTCAAAGACGCTGGGAGATATTGTTGGCATCTCTTTGGGCCATATAACAAAAGATAAAAAAGTGAAGAACGAGACGCACTGGCATGTTCAGGAGGTGGCGGTGACAGAAAAAGAGTTGAGGAACAAGTGAGTTCACGATTATGTTTAATGTAATCTTTCAGAGGTGGAGTATCTTGGAGTGCCACAGTCCTGAAGAGATCAGTGTCACTATGTAATTGTGTTTGCTGTTCACAAACTAACGTGGTGATTGGCTCTTTTTATTGTAGGGACTGAACTTTCTGTGAAACAGCTGTCACTATATGAGCGATCCTATTCATTTTTGAAGCTCCTTTATAATGTAGCCTTTTCTTTTCAAGACACAGCATTTCTAGCCATCCTTTATTCATCCCCGCTTCTCTGCAGGTACATTTTTCACTGTGATGCCCGGATTCCTCTCACCACAAAGAAGGACGAGTTCATGACTTTTGAGTGCACCAAGTGTATCGAGAGTTTTGCCAGTAAAGTCCGAAGCCTGGTGCCCGTCAAATACGAGATAATCATCATCACCGGTGACGTGAAGGGAGCAGGGACCGACGCCAACGTCTTCATCACCGTATACGGCGTGAACGGAGACTCCGGGCAGCGTGCGCTGAAGCAGAAGTTCAGGAACCTGTTTGAGAGAGGCCGCACCGACCGCTTTGTTATAGAGATGCTGGACCTTGGTGACCTCCTGAGGGTGAAGGTGGAGCATGACAACAGTAGCCAAACACCCGGCTGGTACCTGGAGTGCGTGGAGATTACAAACACTGCCAATTGGGTGACCACAATTTTCTACTGTGGGAAGTGGTTGGATAAGACTAAAGCGGACGGGAAAATCGAAAGAGTCTTGTACCCCAAATACTAACACTCCTTTTTTTGGCAAATTCTTTTTCTCGTTTAATTATTTTTAGCTGATTTTAATTTGAAAGAGGTGTATGAGATTTGTATTTGTACTTTTTTAAACATTATTACAAGCCAGTGTTTTAAAATAGCTTAGCTACCCATGAATAACGTAAAGACAAAAGTCCCTTTTTTGAAGCATTTTAAACATTTTATTTGAAAAACACATACAAAAAGGTCATATACAAGACAAGAAATTAAAAAAGAAAGAACAGTTTGGGTTAAGCTATGCAACTTTTTGCATCATTAGTAATAAATACAGTACAAAATCCACCAAAAGTGAATCTAAGTGTTTTTTTCCTTTTTTTTACGCAATATACACTTAATCTAG
Source organism: Nannopetersius ansorgii (assembly GCA_037974605.1). NCBI lineage: Eukaryota > Metazoa > Chordata > Actinopteri > Characiformes > Alestidae > Nannopetersius > Nannopetersius ansorgii. The sequence goes on along the minus strand of JBBPDE010000015.1, from coordinate 6,817,007 downwards.
TTATCGTACATGATGATCATCGAGCTATTGCTTAAATATTGTCAATACATATTTTTTTTTCTACTTGACTATAAAATATTAATGTCAGAAAACATTGCGCAGTAACAGCAACAGCAGTGTCTTATACAAAGATAGCCACTTCCCTTTCACTGGCAGGTTATTCAATATTTTTTTTTAACGTCAGCAGCAGAAAAAACATCAGAAAGATTTATGGTAAAATATTTTAACATATCTATCCATTCTCATACCTATATTAAAACCTGAGAAAGACATGCATTATAGAGCTTGTGCTTTAGGATCTACTGTTCATTCTGTTCGCGAAACATAATACTATTGCTGTATGTCCAAAATCTGCTAGGGTTTGGAGCAAAGAATAAAGACTTTTAAGGCTGGTGAGGCAAATCATAGGACACGGCATGTCTTCACTTGTTTCGTTTTGTCTGCAAATAAATAGGGACCTCATTTTTCAAATGGCCTGTGTCAAAATCCCATTTGGCACAGACACGATGAAACAGGAAAGTGTTTTGCCACCTTTGTCTGAATTTTATTAAAAACAAATCTGTAGTGTTGTAGTGTTTCTAGAAGTTGCACCTTTAAAAAATGTCAGTGGCTGAATATTTACCCCCCCGCCCCAACCTCCCTCAGGAGAAAGGTCCAATAACAATTTCACAAATTTTGTAAAAGTATCAAAACAAAGACAATAATGGCCATCTTTAATGTACTAAATTCACTAGTTAGTGATAGATACATCTTCAGACAGTCATTGAGCTCCAGACCCTGTTACGAAGTGACAACAAAAAGGTTAAGAAATGGGAGGGCCTCAAAATAAATTCACGTGGTCATCACAAATATAAATCGATGTGACCGGTCTCTGTGTACTATACACTACCGTTCAAAAGTTTGGAATTAGTCATTTTGAATTCAATAAATCCAATTTTGTTGCCAATAAATGAATGACACTGCTCTGTTATGCTACTCTTGTGTTAATTCACAGTTAAATATATTTTGGATTCAACTGAGAGTAGAAAAAAAAAATCGATGGTTTCACAGGGATGAACAGAGACTTTACAATGACTATAGAACAGCGAATGAGGGTATAGTAAAATTAATATCCAGTTCATATCAAGTGATAGAAGTGATATAATCTCTGAATAGATCATGGTTATACTGTAGATTTGTTATATGCAGTACCCAAAACACCTATATTGAGTATACTGAGTAAACTCAACATGTTCACAGTATTGAAATCTACATTCATTAAGTTGCTATTGAATATAAAATAATGGATATATGGCGAACAATTCAGAACTTTTGAACGGTAATGTAAACCCAGCTAATGTGAAGCGTTAGGATGACTCATGGCTAATCACAGTACATCTCACTCTGCACGAAGCTGTGCTGTTACACAACTTTTTTATCTTCTATTTTAAATGTCAGATCACTAGCCAAGTTAGGAGAAAAGTAAAGAGAGCATGGTGCACATATTCCCAAATGCCAGTGAGAGGGTAGCCAAGCCGAGAGTGCAAAATAGGAGATACATGCAAAACATTTCCAGTCTAAAGCAGTTTGTCTACTAGATCACAGCTGAAGAATTCTTTGAAATTGCATTAATGGAATGTAACCAAATCCACAGCACCACACACTAACACATTTCAGCACACCCTTTTGGATTTTTTTTCTCGCTTCTTTTTTTTTTTGTCTCTTTTTCTCCTTTTGAAGTACAAATGCATGCAAAGCACTCCCATTAAAGTATGCACAATGAGGTATTTATACACGTTATGTCTATGTAAATAAATAAACAGAATAAGTCAGCAAACTAAATCCAAACTTAAATACGCACCCATACTAGCTAAAAGTTAGTCATAAATTATGATTGTTAAATACTTAAGGCATTTTTTTTTTTTGACGCACAACATCCTGTGTAAACTATAGAATGCTGGACACAGGACGTGAGAGAAAAAAGATAAAAAGATTGCTCCGTACCCTCTGAAGTTTAAAAAAAAAAAAAACGAAAAATATGGACACTGAAGCCACAAAAGGAAGCTTGACGGACGTTAACACTGCTCACACACACACAGAAAGGCTAAAAAAAGGGTCAGGACACTAATCTCTCACTGAGACAATCATAATGCCAATTCAGGAGGACACTGAAAGCTAAAAAGTCTGGCCGTCATGTTTCTACCAGGTAGGAGGAAAAAAAAAATACTCCTTTTTTTCTCTCTCTCTCTCTGTTTCAGGAAGCAGTATATCATCGTTTTGTATTATTGTGTCACTCTGACATTTTATTTCAAAATAATCATCTTTTTTTAATCTATGTTTGGGTTGTTTCCTGATGTTTAGACAGTATGTTGAAATATGAATGCATATTCTCAAAACTCTCAAAATTAGTCAAAGTGAGTAGGAAAAATACAGGTTGTGTTCATGTACAATGCTCTGTTTTCAAGGGAGGGTCATTCATTCATTCATTCATTCATTCATTCATTCATTCATTCTCTGTAACTATTTAATCCTTACTAGGGCCACAGGTACCCAGAGCCTATCTCAGGGTCTATAGGCGCAAGGCACAGACTCACACTGGGCGGGGTGCCAGCCCACCGCAGGGCACACACACATCATTTTGTCACACACTCACACTTAGGGTCAATTTCGATTCCCCAGTTCACCTGACGTGCACGTCTTCTGACTGTGGGAGAAACCCAGAGACCTCGGAAGAAACCCACGCCGCCATTAGGAGAACATGCAAACTAGACCGGGACCTGGATTCAAACCCCCAACCCTGGAGGTGCGAGGTAACAGTGCTACCCACTGCACCACCATGGGGCCTTAATAACATTTTGGTTTAATTTTATTTTTATTTCCCAATAGTGCACAGTGACTTATGACATGTTGATGAAAGATAACGAGAAAACAGGTCTTAAATTTGGAGTCTTCGTTTTGAAATGATATGAATTGTGATTGATATAATAAAGAACATAAACTAACTAACCAATTGCAGATAGATAAGTTTAGATAATAAATTAAGCCTGAAGGAGAATGTTTGATTCTGTATCCTTTCATTTAGACATTATAAGTCAATAATAAGTCAAGCTTTTGAGAAATAAGGTCATTCATTTGTCATGGTTTTGTGAAAACAGATCATTATTTTGGCATAGAAAGTCAGAATTTTGACAAATGCTACTAGAAACAGAGAAAGAGGGGGGAAAAAATTCTGTCCTCCTGGTGGACACAGGTTTCCACATTTTTTAAAAAAGTTGTCCAGGTCTTTGGTGGACAGTTCGACACAGTACTGGAAGTGGACACCTGGGAAAGTTGGCAAAAAAAGACAAGTGAAAGTATTGTGTCAGTCTGCATTATGGCGTTCCAGTGCACTGTGGTCAGATTCTCTTCAGAAATGCTACCGAGCCATAAAGTCACAAACGTTAAAGCGCAATCAGTGAGGGAGCTAAACGATCAATGTCCGGCTACGCTACTGTTTTTCGTCTTTTTTTTTTGTTTTCGTTTTTTTTTCTCGGATGGAGTTATACTGTGAGGACTGCAGTGTACAACGTTTTAGCACTGGTCAAAGAGACAGGTCACTGAGTGCAAATGCATAAGCAAAGGGACGAGATAAAAAGTCACAATCACATCGAAGTCAGGCAACCTCATAATATAGTGCATTTACAAAAATAACAGCTAGCTACATTAAGACAACAATAAATATTATTCCAGCATTGCAGCTACTTATTTGAAATGGTGAGAAGCTGAACCAGCCCCACAGCTAGGTTGGCATAATCATCAAATAGTCAGGAAACGAAATAAGAAGAACGAAACAGGAAGAATGAAAACAATCAACTCAAACGAAAAACATTACAGCTTAGAAAAGTTATGTTTGGTATCTATAAAACAATGGCTTGTCTCCCTTTTCGTCTCCTCCAGAAATGGCAGCAACAGGTTTCATGCACAATATGACGTTAGAGCTGCTTTCTTAGCTGAGTAACTCTACATATACTGTACGTTCAAGCGATACCACACACTTACATTGCTAATGGAAACACTGAGAAGTAGGCTGTTGCTATTAGAATGTGTGCTTGTCCTACAGGCATTAAGGTATACATCTCACTCTTTGTTACGTCAGTGACAAGTTGAGAACACAGTGTCTTCAGAATTAGTAAGATATCTCTCATGCACGAACTGTCCGTCCTATCCGGTATGTTCCCAAGGAAAATAGGGACAAAAAATTAGAAAAAAAAAAAAACCCAGAAAAAAAATCAAAAGCCCCGGCCACTCACAGAACATGCATTTTGAAGATACTTTTCTAAGCATGGAGACTTTTTTTTCACAAGCACAAATACATACTGTCACAGCTTAAGTCAAGCCTGGCCTTGCTGTCACCATGATTAAAGAAAGTACATTAAGCATCACTTCTGATAATTACAGTTAAGGATTGTTTGTTAGTATCATTTCATACAATTGGATTTACTCGACTGGTGAGAACAAGGTTGCCCTTGCGTGCTGCCTGCTAAGGATTTTGCTCTAAATCCGATTCCGCTTTCTAGTCTTCACAACACCTGAACGTACCCCATCCCCCACCCCCACCCCCACCCCCGGTTCACAGACTGTACTCACGTAGTGCTGATACTGAATGGCCAATAGACTGCACGTCCTAGGCCATAGGAAACTGCAGTGTATCTGAAATACACGAGGACTACTACTACTTCTAAATTTGGAGACTTCGTAGCGTTTTGTGTCGTGACGAGATACGCGTCTGGAGGAAAAGCTTTAGGCCTGCGGTTCGAGATCATCCAGGAGCTGCGCTTGCCGTCCTAATTACACAGAAGGTGCATGCAGAGGACCTTGATAGGAACCATCTCGTTGACAGGCTCAGCAAAAGCCCACCGAAGTCCCACTGAAAGCTGCCGTGGACGCTCCTGCAGATCTGAACATTCTTTCTCTGCGAATCCTCCCGCTTCTGTCCGTTGTGTTGCGGCGTGTCCTTAATCCTGCTTCACGTCTTCAGTTGGCTCAGAAGGCAAGGTCAAAGGTGAGAGGTGATGGAGAGACAGACATTTGGCAAAGTACCCAAGAAGGGACAGGGAGAAAGGGCAGGGCTTTCACCGGCGCTACAGGAGACATCAGCTGTCCGGAGTCAGCTGCGTCTCAATGTCCACCCTGCAAATGGGACACTTCTTGTTGGTCGCGAGCCACTGGTCGACACACGCCTGATGGAAGAGGTGCATGCAGGGCAATCTCCTGAAAAGCAAAGAAAATACATTTGGCACTAATATAATACCCAGGTCTTTCAATGGCACCTGCACTGTTTACTGCCACAACGGGCACACTTATGTCCTGTCATTTGATAAGCTGTAATTTATACTCACTCAGTAAGGTTTGATTCTACTAACTGCCCTTTGTGCAATAATATACTTATGGTGCAGTCTTGAATGTTTACATCCCTTTCCCTCTATACTGTGACATTGCTTTACTGTCTATTTATTGTACTATATTAGATTTTAGTGATGCTCCGATTGATCGGCCGATATTGGCTAAAAATAGCTTGATCGGCGAAACCCAAAAGCACCGATCAAAAAAGCCGATCACTGACGTAAATTACTCGCAAGACTTTTTCACACGTGCAGCACGGCGCACAGGTAAACAGCAGCAGAGCGGAGCTCACCAGCGGCAGCATGAGTTCTC
>JBBPDE010000015.1:6796574-6809812 GCA_037974605.1 Nannopetersius ansorgii | reverse complement strand
GCCTAGCGGTCTTGGGGATCGAACCCAGACTTTCTGGTCGCAGGGCGAATGCCCTAACCACTAGGCTACCAACTGCCAAAGTTGAACGGGAGTAACACTGTAGTGATTTTATTCACTTGTCTGAAGCTGGTTTTATAGAGGAAGAGGTGGGGGGGGTACCACATGTAGATGAAACATTATTATAGGATAACAATATTAAAGACACTCATCAAGGGTACTGAAGTGATTTCTATATAGATTCACTTCAGCTGAGCTCACCTTTTTGTACTTATGAGGGAATGTAAACCTCTCGATGGTGGTTTGCACAGCCCCTCGATTCACATTTCCGAGCCTGTCTTCCAGCTGTAGGAGCTCCTGTAATTAAAAACAAATGCATTTGTGAATGTCTTCCTTTAACACAAGACCTTCCAAACAGTCATTTGCACGAAGCCGAAAGGTTGTTCTATTGGTTGTGTTTTGTCAACAGCTGAAAATGGAGGTCTTTTATTAAAGGCAGCGTTTTGTATTTTAGTTGATCCATTAATAGGTATTTCTGTTCCTGGCTGAATTAGAGATGGTTTAGTACGAGATGAGGCGAGTCAGAACAGAATAGGATCGTACCTCGTAGCTCTCCCGCACAGCAGTGGCATGGCGAGAGGGATTGAGGCCTTGCAGGGTCAACAGATGTAACTGCGGATACGGGTAGTTTCTGATCTCATGGACAATCTGTAAAAGAGAGAGCTCCATTAGATAATCTGAATCTGGATTATTTCTAATGTAATTCAGTTGCTGAAGGATTGTGAGAGCCATTTCTACGAGTCTGATCTCATAATCCGTTCATCTGATTAAGATTAATTCTAACATTAGATATGGTGGGGATTATTTAAAATAAAAAATAAAATAACAACAAAATGATTGCAAATCTGCAAAAGCAAGCACATTAGTGGTGACATACAGTGGCCTCAAAAGTATTTGGGCACTTCACTTAACCATTGGTAAATTTTAATAACTGAAATTAATTCTTTAGGTTATTTCATTAAATGTTTAACAAAATGATACATTTTCAGAGAATACCAGCTTTAGCACAACATCAGATTTATGGTACTTTCTATGTGGTGGAAACCAGGAAACTAATCCATCCATCAGGCTGTTTCTTTGGAGATAGCGTAGAGTATTTAGGACGTTTCTGAGTATTTCTGTAAAGTTTTATTTGATTTATACAATATTTTATACTGTTATTGTCTTTGTGTCTGTGCGTGTCTGTGCAGTCTTAGCGTAAGTGATTTCCTCCACAATCTGATTCTGATTCTCTAAAAGTACTGAAAAGCACAGAAGTGGAAACAGCGAAGTCTGATGCTGTTTGTCTTACAGGGGCTTCTGTGAGCTTGTTTCCATTAAGGGGATCACAAACCTCAGAAGCGTACAAAAGCATAAACCTGCTGGCGTCTGCAGGGAAACTGCTCAAACCACTACAAAACTTAAACACTGGCCACCTTTTGAAACAGTAAAAAAATGTTCAATATTAATCTTGGCACAAATTTTCAAATACTTTTTTTGGGTTCCCTTCACTTTCCTTTCCGTTCAGTTTGCATAGTTATTATAAACTGGATTCACAAAACACATCTGAGAGACATACCACTTGTGCTGAGGATGCATTCCTGGGGAAATGGTGCAGCCTGGGAGAGGTCAGGTAGTGCTGAAAGGGCTGGGGGAGCTGAGGGACATGGTATTGAGGGTGAGCCAGTCCAGGGTCCACACTCAAATCCCTGACATGAAGACAAGAGGTGCATTTAGTCTGATATTCTCTACTGCATTCATATATAGATATATATATATATATATATACCAATATAAATACACCAATTAAATCTTAGAGATCTTATAGTAACAAAAGTAACAAAAACTGCAAGATCAAATCTATTGGATGTTAGAAATCACCTAAAATATTTTTGGTACATTAAACCCACACAAGTGTTATAGGGTGTTGGAGGTTATGGGCTCTTTTATACACTTGTGAGTGCTGTAGTGTTAAATGTAGTCAATACTATTACAATTACTGAGAAGCAACACTGCAGTGACAGGGTGGTCAAAAAAAATATGTTAAAAAGAGAGAAAATAAATCCCTTTTTCCAAAGATAATTCAGAAAATGAATTTACCAGTCTGTTCCTTCAGCAAGGTAGCGTGGCTGCTGCGGGACAGGTGGAGGAGGAGGGACATGGATGGAAGGGGCATATTCGTAGGGGGGGCGCAGCGTCTGAGGATGGTGGGGCAGTCTATCTTGGACATGTCTGCTTGAAAAGACCAATCCAAGTTTGATTAAAGTTTGAACCATTTTAAATTTGTCACATTTTGCTGAAAGTATGCAAAATTGGCATCAGTGGCAGCATGTTTTCATCCCAGTTTGCAGTAACACTTATTTGAGACCTGCTACAACACTGACACAACGATGCCATAAATATCATGGTAGCTGTCACAAATTATCAATAATATGAATATTGTTACCCTTACTGTAACTGCCATGACAGATACTGTGATCCTCCATGGTTATAACATGGTTATGTCACACAGCAATTGTACCCAGTTTGCAAGCATTTACCAGTGTAAAAAATACATCCAAAATATAAACAAATAAAAATATCCTTAAATGCAGATTGATATCTAAAGTGATATGTATTTTTAAGTAACTTTGTATCATTTCTATTGGTCCACTGTCATGAAATGTTCGTACAAAAGTAAAGGATGGCTGATGTTTTCAAACGATGGGGGCAAAGTTATTTAAATTAAAATAAACATTAAAAGAGTTTAATATGGCAAAGATATGAACTAACAGATGAACTTTTCTTTCTCCAGATTACATTCTTACAGTCTGTGCTTGTGTGGTATGGCGTATAAATACTAAATCAAACACAAGTAAATTTACGCAAGTTACAGTACAGAAAGCAGACTTTGTACTCCAATTAAGTAGCCATACTTCAGTAAAGAACAGCTTCTCTGTACTTTTTCCACCTGTGAATGTCAATACAAAACTTCCAGCAGTGGCTGTAGGATCTCACCTGGGCTGTGGAAGGATCCTCCTGTGCTGTGCCTCCAGGATCTGCTGCTGGATGAGGTATTGCTGGTGTAAAGCCTGAGGTAGGAAAGGGGGGCCTTGGATGTCCTGGAACTGTGGTGCTGGCATGTGGCTGAGGGGCTGATGGAGCGGGGGCATTGGCTGGTGCGTCGGGGCGAGGTGCGGGGTCAACCCCGTCTGAGATTGTCCTGGATGGGGCATTGGGAAGTCAACAGGGATCTGGGCCTGGGGGCCTATGTGGAAATGCCGGCAAGAGGTAGCATGGCTATGCTGATGCCTGTTAAACTGAGATCCTGCAAGAACAACGACACCAGGTCAAATAATGTCAGACACAGAGCGCCTGACCTTTAGGTGAATGTTCGATCCCTGTTTTGTTTTGGGGTATTTTTTGTCACCTATCCTAAGCTTTTAGACTTTTCTTTAGAACTTACAATCTGTTCAAATCAATGATTGGTGGGTAATGGGTGTAATGAAGAATGCAGGGTGAGGCACGGTGCTTTGTGCAGACTTTACTGGCTTGTAATACTACCAGGGCGTCTCGGTGTTAGTTGGCAGCAGTGCATGTGGTTTGCTTTCGGTTCTCAAGGTCGCGTCTCACCTCCCAGCAGCTGACACTTGACAGATGTGAGTGAACTACTATTATTTACTGACTATTCCAAGCAGCTAGCCGGGCCTCTCAGAGGGGGTTCCTTGGCCAGCTGATGGGAGTCCACACCTGCTGCTGCTGCTTCACGAGCTCTGCTAAATCTACAGCTTTGGCTCAGACTGATTCCTCAAGTCTTCAAGAAGGGGCTCCGGCCATAGTGGTGCCAAAGCATGCAGTGAAAAGAATTACAATTTTTAAATGTAGAATGGTATACTAACATGCATTAAGTAAAGTAATTCAGGTAATATGAACAGAAAGTGAACATTTAAAGGGCCCATATCAAAGAAACAATAATTTCCCCTGCTTTTTTTTTAATAGAAGCTTAATGTAGTACTTAAACGCATTTCAAAAGATATAGTCCGTAAATGAAAACTAAGCTTGTTTCCTTGATTAAACAAACACGGTTTGCATATCTGCTTGTAAAGATACTTAACCCCAACTATATATAGTACAAAGTTAGAAGGAATGGTTTAGTCTGGGCTGAAGCACAATACAGAGCAGCCAATTAGAGGAGAGGTTATTTACATATATCAGTCTTAAAGGGACAGTAGCAAAAACAGCCTGATAGTTTCTATGAGATAAAGAGAGGTTGGAAAACAATCAGGTAAAATGTGGAATGGTACATAAAACCACAATAAAATAGGTAGACCTAAGGGAAAAAAAAGAAAAATGTAGGTTACGGGCCCTTTAAATGTCTGTCCTTGACATGTGTGGGTGTGCTGGAGGTGCTAAACTAAACCTAAGGACTAAATGAGCAAATAATGGCAGGAATTAGCTTAGTGCTGAAGCAAAATCTAATGTGCATGTAATGGAGTGAATAATGGTGAAGCAGATGTGGATGAACATGTCTAGAAAAAAGAGGGAGAAATGTGCATGAATCTCAAAGTGAAAAGCAAGCAATGACCCATGTGTTCTCCCCCCGATTGAGAGACCTTCTTGTGTATCTCCTGCATACTTTCACTAATGTTCTCCCCCAACTCCTTTGGATTCCATCAGCCAGCCATTTTTGTTCTGCTCCACCTCCACACACACCCAGGTCATGTAATATAGAACACAGACGTTGGCGGTGTTCAAAATAGCCCACTATATGATCTCTTGCGTACTGATCACACCCAAAATTAGTAAACAGTCTGCAGTACGTGACCAGAATGAATTTCTCCGATATGTCAAAGACAGCCAGATGATGTAATATTCCAGCCAAATATTCCCGTATGCAACCAGATACGTCGCATCCTGTAACACAACACCATATGAGGACATAACTGACTGGTGGTCATATGTATTACATCTAATGCCCCATGTTGCTTACTGGGGTATACTAGGTCCTGTACTGTATGTTAATTAAGAGCAGCATGCTATATATATATATATATATATATATATATACACACACACACGTTTATAGATATATAAACATATGTATACATATACACACACACTCATGTATATATCTATATATATTATTTTGCACACATCCATTAACTAGCCTTCTCGATATGTTGGGATTAGACAAACATGGACTGGATTGAGGTGCAAAACACTGGATTAAGAACCTTCAGGTTTTCGTAACAAAAAATAAAAGGCCCAGAAAGAAAGTTATTCACTGTTCTTTCTGTTAATTAGTGAAGCAGCTTGGTTTAAAACACCTTAAAGTAGAAGTAAAAAGAAGTTTCGCCCTAAATCACATAAGAGGCTGGCACACCTATGACAAAGTCCGGACCAATTTATTAATGAAGATTTAAAGCACTTTTTGAAAACACTCAAACAAGAGGACTAAGGAGAGATAAATAAAGTGGTAAATTAGAAGTTATGGACCCACCCCCAGCCCAATCAAAGGAGTATATCATGCTCTTCCATGATATACTCTTCCACATTTCCATACATATATATATGGGTTTTACTTGTTTTTGCTTAGGAAAGCTCTTATTGCTAATTGTTTTCAAAGGAAGACAGATTTTACACTCTTTCCATGCTGGTCAGTCGTATCGGAGAAAGGCGTTCGGTGAAATTGGGAATGGAAGCATGTTTAGTGGCCACAGCAGCCGAGTTAGAATGAAGTGTATGATGAGCACAACTTATTTTTGCTAGCAGCAACACAGTTGCTGGTTAGGAGCAGTTAAATTAATTAATATTTCTGTGTAACTCCACCATAAGCCATTCAGAAAAATTTTCTACAGTGGTGATGATAGCAACCAGGCATCATGTTGTCAAAACATGTCTTTCCTATATTTAATTTTTTATCTTATTAACTAGTTAACCTAAATGTGTTTATATTGAATCTTTACTCAAATAACCAATGAACATAAACATGTTTTCTATGCTTCTTTATCCAAATAACTAGTAGGAAACATCCTATATTCTGTATTGAAAAATATTAGTATAGGTGGATCTGTGTCATTCTAAAACTTGTAATAATAATTCCATGCAACAAATAAAACATTGACCAAAGGCAAGGCCCACTACGCTCCATACCTAAACATGTTTATATTTAACGTGTTGTTTATTCAAACAACCAGTGAACCTATACATGTTTTCTATGCTTCTTTATCCAAATAACCAGTGAACCTAAATGTGTTTTCTCTTTAATCTTAATCCAAATAACTAATGACCCTAAATGTGTTTCTGTTTAATCTTAATCCAAATAACTGGTGAACCTAAACATGTTTTCTGTGTTTATTCTTTATCCAACTGCCTAGTGCACCTAAACATGTTTTCTTTGTTTCATCCTTATTGCAATAGCTACTGTACCTAAACATGTTCTCTGTTTAATCTTTATTCAAATAACTAGTGAACCTAAACATGTTCATATTGAATCTTTGTTTAAATAACTGGCAAACCTAAACAGGTTTAAATTGAACCCTTTATCCCAATAACTAGTGAACCTAAATGTGGTTTCTTTTGGTCCTTGCTTGGACTATTCTGCTGTAAATACACCAAAACAATAGATTTTAAGGTTAAAACATTACCATACAGGTATAATGAACCAATGTATCATATCCGGCAGCATGTTTATAGACATTTTAGAGACATTACATTTTTGTTAGTCGTTTCATGTAGTGGACACTAAATTCTTCATACATCTCTTTCTCGTGCCACTATAAACAATTCTAACTCTGCATTTAGAATTAATATTTATAATGATTCAATACCTCTTCACCTATACTAAACGGTAGCTAGCGCAGCTGATTGAGAGTTAACACTGTGATTGCACAGCACAGCCAGACGTAGCATTCAAAAAAATTATAATAAATAAAAGTGGAGTCCAGAAAGGTGATAGACGAGATGTGCAGTACGCCTTGCGTTTTTCCACCTTTAGAAAAAAACGCAATGTGATAATATATTACGGCCAAACGATTTGAATTGTGCATCGAAAAAAAATAAAGAAAAACATAACAGCCAAGGCATCATGATGGAAAGATTCGCTGTAAATATGCCTAAAATATATGTGCAATGAATTCCACCCGGTGCCAGAGCGTCCTCCAAGTGTTAGTGAGAGAAAGAATAATCACAGAGATGGAATGTTTGGAGACCTCCACACACCACAGAGTAGGGACGTCTACGTCACTTAAAGATCATTTACTGGGAGAAGACTTAAAGGTGCAGTTTTATGTTTTTTGGGTTTTTTTTTTTACTATAAAAATTCCAATCTTTTCAAAAAACAAAACAAAATAAATAATATAGTATAGCAATATATAAGTCCAATAAGTGTGAGGCAGCACTGTATTCTGCCTCAAAAAAGTTTTCAGATCTTTAAAAAATCCCCCCCAGTAAAATCAAACAAAAGAAATAAAATAAAGTTGAATAAGCGACAGACAGTACAGTCTGACGGAATACTTGTAACGACAAGAGAGCATTATACTGCACCTTCAAGTGTTTTAATAATCAACATAAATGACCACATGTAAACTCATTGAGGCCTCATGATGAAAAAAGCGAGGAAAATCAATCTATCTTTGTCACAGCAGGGGGGAGGAGGAGGTGGGGGGGAAGACAATAAATGGAAATCAGCAAGAAGCACACTGGAGGTTAGGAAAAATACTATATTCTTTATTGAAAAATATTAGTATAGGTGGATCTGTGTCATTATAATAATTGTAATAATAATTGTAATAATAATAATTCCATGCAACAAAAAAAACAACATTGACCAAAGGCAAGGCCCACCATGCTCCGTACAGGGTTAACAGAACAAAAGCGGCATCCAATGAGCAGATGTGTTTGGCTACAGCACATTACAGTACAGCAGGGTACATCTTTTCTACAGAAAGATTTACATTGGAGTCTAATCAATGTAGAATAAAAAAAATAATAATATGAATAATGTGATTCATGCATTGAAATCTATTACCAGAACAAGAGGTAGAGAAACCACAACCAAACAAATAGACATTTCCACTCTAATAAGAGGATATTTGTAGTAGCAGTGCAGGAAATAAAACATCCCTGTGAAATGGATAGCATTTTGGAACTTGTTAGTGCAGAGATCGGGGTAAGAGTGCTTCATTAATTTGGGTGATTTTTGATGCTGGTCTATGTTCAAAGCCATGTGCTTCATGTCTAGGTGAACCAACCACAGGCGCAGTGTAGCAAACGTGTGTGGGCTTTTCTGTTTTTTAGTAATTTCTATGGATTACAGACCCTGTTTACATTTAAAGCTCCTTCCAAACTGGAGAAAGGAGGCACAACAACGCTGGAGTCATATGAGTATCAACAGATAACTGCTTTAAAAAAACACTTTTAATGCATATATTTATTTTAATGAAAAATGGGTTATTCCACCAAAATTGACCATGTTAGTTGCTGTAATGTAACACAATGTCATTTTCTGGCATAGGAATAAGCATTACAATGCTGTGTAGTGCTAAGAATTTACATTAAATATATATAACACCCACCAAAAATTATAAAAAATATTGATTTGAGTACAAAAGAGCACAACACTGTGCTATGGCCAGAAATGAACCTTAAAGCTCTGCAGTTTCTAATCCAGGTGGATAGGTAACCCATTTTTACATTTTTTTAATACGTCTGCATTAAAAATATCCAAATCGGAGCATCCACTGTTCAAAACAAGCCCAATTTGGAGGACAATAAATGAAGCCCACACATACAAGAGGGATACAATGCACCTTTGTGTGTTGGAGAGGGATTGTGCCTTTTTTTCAGTTCATGAATTTGTGTTTTGTTGTTTTTTAACAGCAAAATGCATCCACTTTACAGGAATTTACACATGTTGACTACCAAGGCTGGATGGGAGGTACATGAGTCACTTTCTCTAGTGCTACTGTATATGGGTTAACTAACAGAGAGAGACAAATCTTTGATTCTAAAAACGTGTTATATGTAATTGTTTTAATAGATAGTGTTTAACATAAGGGAGTACAAGTCTTGGGGGGTGCTTAAATACCAATGTCGTCTTCTGATGGAAAGAGGAAATGAAGAAGGGGGATCACAAAAACAGCTAAATGCAGAGAACAGGCAGAGGCCACACCACACAGCAGCAGATGATCATTAGCTACACAATGGAGGGGGGACGACAAAGATCTGATAATGCAGAATGTAGAGCCAGCCTCGATACTATGAGACAGGAAATAAGAACAGAAATAAAAGCACAATGAAAAAATCGTTGATGCCACACTCCAATGGTAAAAAAACAAACAAAAACCAAAAAAATAAAAATAAAAATTCAGTGCCACGCTAGCTCTGAGTTAACTGGCAGCTAGTAAAGGACGGTGTGAGCAAGCTAAAGCAGAGTTAGCTAGCTAGCTAAAATAAGCATAAATTATGAAATAAGCAGGTGCAACTACCGTCGTACACTTTCTAAATAAATTAAGAAATAGATAGCCAGATGGATAAAAACCCGCTATCCACGTTTTGGCTGGCTAGTTAGCGTCTTAGGTTTGGGTAAAAATATACATAAATTGACATTAGCAGGTGCTAATATCGTCATGCGATGCCTAAAAAATAACTAGATAAATTAATTATAACAGCCACACAGTTATTTTAATGTTTTATCAAGCTAGTGTAACCCCACAAACAAAAGCAACGGCAGATAATGCTAAAGAAAGAAAAACAATAGGTGCCGGATTTTTGTTCTCGCCTCTCTTTGTAAAATAAACATAATTTCTGATATTAGCAGGTGCTAATATCGCCAGACCGCTAAAAACACAAGTATTTACGTATATAAATAAATAATGAAAAGTCGCTGAGTTATTTTAACGTATAAGATAACGTAACGCCAGAAACAAAACAACGCCAGATAATGCTACAGAAAACAACATAACGGTCAGACACACAGATTTCCTCATTTCTGAGCTATGTAATCAACAAATGTATGTTTAGTCATATTTTATTAATGGTTTAGGGAGGGAGATATGTCCAGCAAATCTCCTGTTTTAGGCCTATTGCTGGGGATTAGCGACGCTAGCTAACGGGGCTAGCCCTTGCACGAATTATTAAGACAATTTGGGGACACACGGGGGCTTAAAGGTGGACAAGGATATAATAAATGAGTGTCCAAAATGCATATACTTCTGATTTGTGGTCGATTAATCACACAAAATGTTATTTATTTCACCGAAAACACATATGCTAACATGCTAGCTAGCTAGCTAAAGGATTAGCTTGCCCTCAAAACAGAAATCATGCATTTTTATTAAACCCTCCCTGGACAAACAGTGCTCGCTTGGCTTAGCAAGCAAGAAGAGGGCGAACCAAACAAAACTACAAAATCAGTCTGTTTATCACTAAAACACACGACCTGAATGGTAAATATTTCACCAGGCGAGGTCTGGTTAAAAAGGTCGTGTCTCTCTACAATAGCAAGCAAAGGTTCAAATTGTTTTAAAGACAATGTATAAAACATTAAATGGGAATAAAAATGAAAAATAAATACCTCTATTTCGTACTGAGCCGAAAACTGGAAGAACCAGGTATCCAACGTGCACTAAAACCATCTTTGAACTCTTCTGATCGCTTTAACAGTCTTTAGATAGACAGATGGCTGAAAAAATATATACTCTCCACTATTAAAACAAAATAAAAAAGAAAAAAGAAGAAGGAAATAATCTAAACGTTTACATTCAGGCGGACCGTGCAGTTGCCTTGAGGACAAAGAGAGAGAGAGAGGGTGAGTGAGAGAGAGACAGACTGTAGCACAAAGCTCTGACACCGAGCTGCACTTCTGCGAGTCACTACTTGGGGCGCAACTGGGCAAAAAACACAGGGGTAATGCAGATAAACCAAAGTTCAATTCCATTCTGTTTTATTATTACTGTTCCCCTGCGTCACTTAAGGAATGGTTTAAATGCAGAGGAAGAATTTTGTGCTGTTGCCACTGTGTGCTGTGGTGTGTTCACGTATGACAAACGGACAATTTACTCAGAGTGCAGGTTTGAACCCCTTGTGAGCATGCCAAAGGAGGCAGCGGTGAGGAAAAACTCCCTGAGCTGGAGGAACCAAGACTCAAAAGGGGGGGATCCATTCTCCTCTGGTCAATTCAGAAAGAAGAGAAATGGAGACTGTACAGAGATGACAAACAGGGGAAGGCCTTTCAAGATTTGTGTAGGAACTTAAGCACTGTTAGGCAGATTAACTATCTATGGCTAACAGTTAAGAGTCAAGAGAGGTAGATTTTGTTAGAAGAGTAGCTGTGAATCTGTAGTCCACAAAACAGCAGGAACAACAATCTCCGGCAGAGCTTCAAACAGCAGTTGCCCTTGGCTGGGGGAGGAGCATATGGGGATTAAAAAGCAAGATATTCCACAGTCAACTGTAAGTGGCGTAATTGGCAAGTGGAAGCATTTATGAACAACAGCAACTCAGCCACAAAGTGGAAGACCATGTAAAGTCACGGGGGCCACTAGGGTCAACAGCCACTAAGGTCTATGAGGAGTAAAATCTAAAGAGTTCCAAACTTCCATTGACATTAATGTAAGTACAAAAACTGTGGCGTGAGCTTCATGAAATGGGTTTCCATGGCTGAGCATCTGCACACAAGTCTCACATCACCAATCAGTCCAATGCCAAGCATCAGATGGAGTGGTGTAAAGCACACCGCCACAGGTTTGTGGAGCAGTGGAAACATGTTCTATGTGTTGATGAATCACACTTCTCCGTTTGGCAGTCACATGACTGAAGCTGGGTTTGGCGGATAAGACCGTTACCTGCCTCACTGCATTCAGCCAACTGATGTTTGGTGGAGGAGGGATAATGGTGTGGGGCTGTTTTTCAGGGTTTGGACTAGGTCCCTTACTTCAAGTGAAGGACAATCTTTATCCTTTAGCAGACCATGACATTTCGGACAACGCCATGCTTCCAACTTTGTGCACACAGTTTGGGGAAGAACCTTTTCTATTCCAGCATGACTGTGCCCCGGTGCACAAAGCAAGTTCCATAAAGACATGATTGGATGAGTTCGGTGTGGAAGAACTTAACTGTCCCACACAGAGTCCCGACCTCAACCCCATCCAACACCTTTGGGCTGAACTGGAATGGAGATAGTGAGCCAGACCTTGTCCAGACATCAGTGCCAGACCTCGTAAATGCTCTTCAGAATGAATGGGCACAAATGGTCACAGTTTTATTTTGATTTTATATTTTTTTTATATTGTTCTTATCTTTTTGTGTCTGTGCAGTTGTAACATAAGCAGTTTCCTCCGGGATCAATTTTCTGATTCTGATTAAACCAAAGGCTAAACGTCTGGGAAAGTTTCCAGTCACCCAGGGCTATTGAACTAATTGTCCTGGTGATAACAGTCAACCCTTGATTTATATTACGACTGGATTTATGGCCACAGGGTTCTGCCACTTCTCCAGAGAGCTTCTTTTCACATATAGTTCATTGGTTCAGCTTTAAATCCTTGGGAAATGTACTCACTGCTCATTTGAAATGATAAAGAGGTGAAATACCTTTGAGATTATATCACTTATGTTGTTGTTTTTGTGTGTGCGTGTGTTAGTGAACATCTGGTAGATTATACTATTTTTTCCTATGTTGTTTTATACAGCTTGGTGAGCTTCTCTCACTGATACATTGAATGTAGTTTTGAGCAGTCTGACAATGTTTTTTAGGGAGAAAAGTTCTTAAATCCTGTTCTGTTGTTCTTTAAGTTTTTCCAAGCCCAGGTCTTTGGGTTGAACTTGCAGTCTTTTACAGGAGGTTATTTTGGTGGTGTTCCATTTTGTTTTAATGTCCTAAAAGAGTTTATTTGCAGTGAAAACCAGTTAATTTAGGTTATTATAAGGCTTTATGTTTTCCACATAAGGAATTTCATTGATTTTCTTAGTTAAATGGCACAGATGGGTAAAAAAGGCCATTCAGATTAGCTTGTGAAATGGCTAAACCACTTGTTTTTTTGTCTCTGATTATTTTTAAATGTAATGTTGATAATGGTAAAATAGTGGTAAATCTGAAGGCACAGCACTGCATAAGCTTCCCAACACATAGACTTTCCAACACATGGAAATAACACACTGGACTGTGTTTACACCACCCTGAAAGGAGCTTACAAAGCTTTCTCCCTTCCTCACCTCGGCGCTTC
>JBBPDE010000015.1:6785345-6796474 GCA_037974605.1 Nannopetersius ansorgii | reverse complement strand
GTGTGTGTGTGTGTGTGTGTGTGTGTGTGTGTGTGTGTGTGTGTGTGTGTGTGTGTGTGTGTGTGTGTGTATTAAGTATAGTAGTAAAGTAGACAACTTGCAGTTTAACTCAGCCTGACTCTGATATGTTTAAAATCCTCAGGTGCATGAGTATCTCAGGAGTAAGCTGTGTTCCCTCTATGAGAACGACTGCATCTTTGATAAGTTTGAGTGCTGCTGGAGCCATGATGACAGGTACGATACAGCATGCAGGAAAGACACTGAACAGAAATGTGGATCATATTCAGTTATTCACTGATCATAGATTATGACATTTATAATAGTTTTGAAGTTTTGTTAAACAAGCTTAAATAAAATTAAAGTGTCTCTGCACTGAAACATGCAGGGAGAGGGACTGTAATGTAAAAGCTCTAATTGTAGTCTATAGCAGTATTTCCCAACTCCAGTCATAAAGTTCCCTCTCTACACTGCTGCAATTTAACATTTTCTCTCTTCAGTTATTAGGGACTTTAAGCAGGGGTGACCGCTAGGCCAGATTACACCTTGTGCTGTTTAGGGCATGTTTATGACTTTTGTTTCTTGCTGCAGTTAACTACAACTGAAATATCAATTTGCCATGAGATTGAAATGAGTTGGTGCTGAATTTAATTATTTATAGTTGAAATGTTTTTACGTAAAGTCAAATGAAATGTGGAAATAAGTACACATCCTCTACAGGGAAACACTGGTATGACTGTACTTTCACACCACCAGTAAAGTATACCATTGAGCAAATGCATGTGTTTTGGCCATTAGGTCATAGTTTAGTCTAGTCTAAACTACATGGTCGTAGTTTAGTCTAAAATTGAAGCCAGAAGCCGAGTGGTAAGAGAGGTCAGTCAGGACTGTCTGGATACTCCTGATTGTGTCTTTGGGCTCTTAACCCCCCACTGACCCAAGCAGCACCGCACAGCTGGGGATCAGCTCTGCTGCCCCCAGACAGGGCATTTCGGCAGCAGAACGACCAATTCCCCTTGTAAGCAAATACCAAATGGGTTGTGTTTCAGAAATGCAGTAAAACATTACACAACACACATAAACTAACAGCACATGTCTATATATGAGGCAGCTGGTGTCCTGGTGGTTTGGGTTGCTCCTACAATCAGAAAGTCATGTGTTCAAATCCCAGGACTGCTAGTGGTGCCACTGAGGTACCCTTGAGCGAGGGACAGTCCCCACAAACTGCTCTCGGGGCGCCCCTTTGGTGGCAGCCCACTACTTGACTTGGTGAATGGATTAAAAGCAGAGAAAGAATTTCACTTTGTTCATTCTTTGCTATGGTGTGTTCATTCAGAAATATAAGGGGCCACTTTACTTTAATTTTGTAGTTCCTGTTTGGCCCGATACCACATTGACAATTACACAGTGGTTCTCTCCTATTCCATTTGTGTTTTGGATTGGATTGATCCAGTTATAGATTTGAAATGCACTTAAAGGGTCCATGGATACCACCAGGCACTGTTTGCTACATTAGAAACCTCTCTAAAAATAAGCCCAGAGACAAAGACAAAAAAGCACAAAAACGGAAGTGTTTTATATCCAGGGATTGACATAAGCGGTACACGAGCATTGGCTGGCTGCCATATTGTAAGGTAAATCCCCAGTTGTTATGGTTCCAGCTCCCATGGTGAGGTGAAAAATTTAGAATTTGGGTGCGTACCAATTCATTAATGTAGGTACTCATTAGAGTATTAGAGCAAAAAAACATGTCATCCCCTGTCTATATCCTCAGAAACACTGTGTGATGGCTGCCACAGCTCAAAGTGCTCTCCAGGGCGTTCACTGACTTCCTAGGTACAACCAACAAGCCTTTTTGTCTCACCTCAACGGTTTGAGGAATGACCTAGCAGAACTGATACTACCTCACTAGGGCTTGTTAAATGGTATTTGTGGTGAGATATGGTGCAGAGTAGAGCCCCCTGCTTACGCAGCAGCCTTTTATCAGTAAAGCAGCCTTTATCTCTCACAGACAGGGTGATTTCCTGTCTGCCTATGGGGCAATATATGTGCACAGCCACACACAGGCCTATTGGTTAATGTTACATGACCTGGGTCTTATGTAGTTTATATCTGTAGTGGAAATGAATGAAATGTTTACTTAACAATTCCAGACCCCATTAAGTCATTATAGTTACAAACCAGAATCTAATTTAACTGAAATGTTGGAACAATATTAACACAGCAATTGGCTCTCATGACCCCAACTCTAGTGTTACAGGGGGTGTGGGGTTGTGGTATGGTTTCAAAGACAAATAAGGAATAGCTAGAAGAGTTAGGTTTGTATCATAAAGCAGCAAAATGTGACAGTGGGAGGAAAAGCCAGATATGAAGCTATTTATATAATGCCATTTATATAATTTAAGTACTTTTAACTCCAGAAAAGTGATGATACAGGCCCCTAAAGGTATTGCTAGGCAGCAAAATCAAAATACTAATATTGTGTCCATAACGTTGGACCAAAGTGTCCATAATCTTGCATACCTGCACACGGGCACAGTTAGGCTGGAACAGGAAAGGGCTCTCCCCAAAGTTGGCCTTGTGGCCTTGCCACAGAGTTGAAAGCATGTACATTTACATTTACATTTACGGCATTTAGCTGACACTCTTATCCAGAGTAATCCATGTAATTGTCTAAAACGTTTCTGCATGCTGTTGCATTATCGTTATTTTTGTCTCCAGTCACCAGAGAGGTTAATGCAGTACTTAGTAACTCTTTGTGTTCTATTTATGTGGAACGGAAATTACGTGGTGATCACAATGTCGCCAACACAAATAGTCTTTTTGTTTACAGTCCAAAATGAGCAGTGAACCTAAATTTGTTTTATATTAATGGTAAATGGTAAGTGGCTACCTTCATTTATGCAAATGTAATCTAAAAAATCCAAAATCCTTACTGGTGGAGAGTGGTGTGTTTGCCTGTATGGAGAATTGAAGCCCAGGATATTTCATTAGTGACTGTTGTGTTATAATAAATCTGACATTAAGCAAAGTGTTCATAACCATTTATTTTAATAACTTTCTGTGAGAAAAACTTTAAACCCTTCAAATGTCTAGTTCCATCACCACCACTGTGAATGAATGGTTCGATGTGAAACGTTTTGCTCTCACATTCACACTCACTGACTTTGCTGACATGTTAATTAAGCTGCGCAAAGAATATGAAAATTCAGTAGAGTTCTTGTTTAATGATGGATTGATAAAAATTCTCTCCATCTCTTCCCCCAGCGAGGTGATGACGGGCTCCTATAACAACTTCTTCCGTATGTTTGGCCGTGACGGTCAACCCGGAGTGACCCTGGAAGCCTCCTGGGAGATCAGCTCGTCCCGCTGCCCCCTGAGGCCCTGGAGAGTGTGTGCGGGGAGCAGGCGTAAGGAGGACGAGATCGGGGTGGACTGCCTGGACTTCAGCAGGAAGATTCTCCACACTAGCTGGCACCCTCAAGACGGCATAATCGCCATGGCAACCGTTAATAACCTTTATATATTCCAGGAGAAACTGAACTAGGACTTTTACGGCTTCATCTCTAGTTCCGGCTCCAGGAGCTTGGCCTAAATGATTACCATTAAATTTCCATGGCCGGCCAGGAGCCTGGACTGTTTACACATTTTTGCAGTCAACTCACTGTCTTACCATTTACCCACTGTAGCACCTTGGAGAAAATGCTTACTATAAAGATAAACCCCCTTTGTGCATTTGGTTGTGACAGTTTAAATGCCTATAGTGGTCAATTTACTTGCTTAATTGTTCCTTTGTTTGTTGGCTTGTTTTTTATGTTTAGTTTCTAATGCACCCCACCTTATTTTCTCATCCAAAGACTATTCTGCACTTGGAAAACTAAGTTAAAGTGCCATGATAGAATTATTTGATTTTCTTTTACACACCCACTAACTTCTTTTCCCCAAAAAAATATTTTAATTCAGGACTCCCTCATTACACGGCCACCAATTCCAGATGTTTTTGATCAACTGAAAATAATGCCATTTCAAGACTGAGTACAAAGTTAACAGGTTAAACAGAAGTCCAGATCTGTAGTGTAACCTCAATGGAACCCAGAGCCTTTTTGGAACGAGTGTCTGGGTTCCTCTTCACTCTTTAGCTCTGGCAGCCTTAAATTGCAGGGAGCAGCCCCTCCTCAGGCTCACTGTAGAATTCAGCACAAGTCTATAAATGCAGTTATCTTTATGTGTGGCCTCCAAATGGCTGTTTTTTGTGCTCATAATGCTTTGTCCTTACTGAACGGAACTAACAATGGCATTACGTTGTAGAATACTGTACAATTTGTGACTGATATCAGTCTTTTTTTATATTGTTTTTTAAGGGACAAAACAGCACAATGTTTTTTCCTAGCCTTGTGTGTGTCTGTCTGTGTGCGCGCGTGTGTGTGTACAAATGTACGTGTCTTGCGATTTCCTGTTTGCGTGTCTTGTGAATAATTTTATTTGCAGCTTTTTTTGTTTGTTTTTTAACTTGGTGGTTGCTATAAAGGTAAAGAGAGAATGACAGTTATTTTTTTATGAAATTACAAATTTGAAATGACTTTCTCAGGGTATTTCAATATAGTCATATTACTGACGGAGAGCCTTTGATTACGGGGTCTCTGTGTTTTAAACTGACTCTGTGGAAGTGAGCAGCCTGAAGTGGACAGGAATGGAGTTCTTGGCATAAGTACTTAACAGTAACAGCAGCCCTGGTCACCCTCTAAGTTAATAAAAAATCGTGTTAAAATTTGTATGAACGATTGTTTTCGTATTTCAATAGCTGCTTAGAGATATACTGCTCAGTAATAGTAATAGTATATAATACTCCATAACACTGGCTCCACATTTAAGGTGTTGAACAATAAATAGGACATCCAAAACTGTATCTATGCCAGTTCTATTTTAGTGCATTGTGACTAACAGGGTGATACATTTGTGGGACTTGACTGCTTTGGAGTAGTTTTAAAGGCCTTGCTCTTTAATTCTACAGTTTCTTTGCTCTTCAACTAATTATGAAATAAAAAAATCATATTACTGAGGTCCGGTTTTGTGTTAGGATAGCTACGGTAATACACATGCCAGTGGAAATATCCCATTGACGAAGGACAAGAATGTGAAAGACTTTATTTTAACTGTAAGTATGGCTGTATGTTCATTTGCATCCCCAGATAGAGTGTTCTTAACCTCAAGCATCTTTCAGACCGGAGTATTGCCCTGTACTTTCCACACCTTTTGTGTTTTATTGGGTATTATAAACATGCATTTTTCATTAGAAATGGATTAGAATCAACCTCTACTTTGGTAGTGAGATTTAACAAAGTGAAATTCTTCCTATTGTTCTACATTTCTACATAATTAAACACTGAAGATGTAAATAAAGACATTGTGGTGGTCTGATGTGAAGTCATCTGTTCTAAAGAATCAGAATTGTTCACAGTGGAGGTGAATGGAACCAGACGTCTGGAGAGTTTAACGTCTCTAAAAGCTCCTTTGAGTCGTTATTTCAGGGATATTTTTTATAGTAGTTTTAAGATTTGTTTGCCCTTAAACTCGTTTGGGCAGCTGGTAGCCTAGTGATTAGGGAGTTGCCCCTGCTACCAGGAGGTTGTGGGTTGGAATCCCAGGACTGCTAGTGACACTACTGAGGTAACTTCGAGCGAGGAACCAACCCCACACACTGCTCCCTGGGTGCTGCGTTCCTGACTGCCTGCTGCTTCACTTGGTGAATGGGTTAAATACAGAGGAAGAATTTCACTGTTCTCACTGTGTGGCGTGGTGTGTTCATGTATGACAAATGGTCACTTCACTTTAAATCAATGAATGGTGGAGGGGGGGTCATCAGCATTATATATAAAACTCAGAAAACAGATGTAGGTTCATTGACGGTTTGCATAGTAAATAAATTGGCTGTATTTGACATTGTGACCCCTGGTTCCATTCACCACCACTGTACAGAAGTCTGTACGTTTATCTTTAATTAACCATTTCACAGCAAACCACTCTGAATGATTTCATGCCTTTTCCTGCGAAAGAATCTGGTAAATAGGTAGAATTCAGAATTCTTTGCATTGTTTATAGTATTAACACCAACCTGCAGATACAAATGAGCCATTTGGTTTATTCTAGAGCATTTATGTCATTAAACAATTATGCTGCTAACTATGTTCTGTGTCCTATTTAAATGAGCAAATGGTAGCAGCTTAGCAACGATATCTACTGACCAATACGGAGTTAAAATGATGTTATCATCAGCAGTTACTTAGTTTACATCTCAACAACTGAACTGAACATTTGGTGGAATTCCCCTTTAAGAATAACTCAGATTGCATTGTTTTTCTTGTAATTAGAGGACAATAAGCCTCAGGGTGTAATAAGCTTAGGAATTTAAGGAGTTAAGGCTAGATATAGCCTTGCTTATCTACAGTAACAGCAAATGGAAACACTATAGAGACCAGAAAGTGAGGGGTTAGAATGATTATACAGAAAAAAACGAAAAGCATATATATGTATGTATATAACGTTTTGTTCTGTTAACCTGTATATTCTGTGTATTATACATGCGAGATAAATGTATGTACTGTGTGCTGATTTGCTGCTGATGTATATAGACAAATAACTGAGATCCGGTGAGTATATATATATATATATGATAACATTTGCAGTAGTGTGTGTAAAATATACAGGTTGCTGTTCTTTTCTGAACTATTGTGTGTGAGCTGTGTAAAAAATAAATGCCTCCATATGTGCTGTAAGTGCAGAGTTTGTATAGCACCTTTTCTATGTAGTGTATTCCAGCAGCTTCACTCCTGATTCAGTTTCTGATGGACGAAACAGAGACACACACACACTTTTTTTTGGAATTTAAAGTTTTTGAAAAAAGTGGCCAATAGTGTCTAACACAACAGTGACATGCACATTTTACACACACACTCTAAATGTACCACAATGTTTACATTCATTTTGTGAGCGGAAGAAAATTAAATAATTTAAACTCATAAGTAAATCCACATTATAACACTAAAAGGAATGTTGTTAAATTAATGTATTCTCTCTGTAGGTGGCTCCCTCTTTCCTTTGTCCCAGTGCCCATTAGCATTAGTGAGCCTCAGACACTTCACTAAAGGGAAGATCCAACAATGTTTAAAACTGCTGCATCGTTATGTCATTGAGATGTACAGCCATGGAACAAATGTAACCCTTTTAATTGCCGTCTATAATCTTGATATTTCTTGTGGCTTTGATGACAGTCCGTCTGAATGATTCACTGATTCAAAGCGACACCGAGTCAGCTTCATAATACACACTATGTGGCCTAGGTTATTGGGACATGGGAAGGTACGAGAGACTGAGCTTTTACTGAATACGAGTAATTGGCATGTTTGTGGTTTGTTTAAATGTGATATTTAGATTACGCCCGACCTGAAATAATTACTAACTTGATTACTTTGGAGGGTCCGACTCCTTCGGATTCCCCAGTTCATCGAACGGGACATTCGTCTGAACGATTCATCGAAAAACAGCGACACCAAGTCAGTTTATAATATATATCAAGAGAGCAATATCACTTATCTCGGGTCTGGTGTAGCCCAAATATCATGTTTAACCTTAAACTGTAAACATGTCACTTCCTCGTATCCAGTAAAAGTGCAGTCTCTCATACGTTGTGGTGTCCCAATACTTGACCATATACTGACTTGGTATCAGTCTAAATCAGTGAATCGTTTAGACCGCTGTTCCTTTCGCTGAAACGAAGAGTTTGAAGGAATCGGCTCTAAAGAGTCGAAGAGTTGACAGAGTCGGTTCTAGAAAATGATTCGAACATCCCCATCACAAGCGATGACGTCAAGGTTCAGGTGGGGCCTTGCGAGGTGGCGCGTGCAGGGGGGCGCGCGAGTGACTGGAGAGGGAAGATGTCCGCCACAGCCGCCTCGCTGCACAACAACAACGAGGAGCCCGGACTAAACGGTAAAACTCCATGTTTAACGCCATTTCTGCACACTCAGACTACTCGTGTTGCAGAGGGTTATATTTCTCTCTCCGTGGCCCCCTTGGCTTCCTCTCGAGAGCTTTAAGGACGTTATGCAACGTCTTTTGTTTCCCTTCGATCAGGAGTTGGAATTTCCTCCTCACGAAGGTAGGGCGGAGGGGCGGGGGCATTCTGATTCTGCACCAATAGAAAAGCTCCCTGCTGCCCTTTGGGCGGGAATGTGGAATGACTGACGGGGTTTCGACCAACCAACAGTCAGATCGTGTTTCAATGTTTATGGAGGGCGTGTCTTACGTGATACAAAACAAGGCAAAACGGGCAACTGTTAAAAAAAAAACATATATATGTATTTTTTAAATTGCTTACGTTTTGCATTTGCTTGAAATGTTGTACTTTTTGCTGGATGCGTACTATTCTCACTCTTCACCAGCATATTTGTTATACATTTTAATTGCATTGGATGAACTCAAGACAAAGGCTTTTTTTAATCTAAGGGCGAACAATAAGCACATAAACGTTGACATATAATTGTGCTTCAGTGCAGAATATCTTAAAACAGAATATGTAGGTTAGTAGATGTTCAAATCATCAGACATGATCTTGTTATTGGCATCGTCCTGCAATCTAACTGAAATATAAAAACAAACTACATTCATTTTGTAATAGATGGTTCTAGTCTCTGAAATCTTGGTATTCCAGATGTGGCCTTAAAAAATGCCCTCAAGCAGTTTAACCCAGCTTTGTGTATTTTGTTCCTCCACACACAGGCTTGTCTGTTTTCCTTAGACACTGCACGGCTGTTTTTGTAGAAAACATGTTACATTTGCAGTAATAGTTTACAAGCTTGAAATATTCAGTTTGAGTACAAGGATATGAAGACATGAGAAGGGCACTTAAAGCAACTAACCAGTAGAGAAGCTCTTCAAATAAATGTTATGGATAATCCAGTTTCCTGCCAGTACTTTTAAATGCTGTACCACCAGAGCTCATCAGTAACACCCCATAGACTGACACATACAACAAGCATATTTATTATGCTCTGTCTTAGTATGTTAGAGCTAATCTTTGGGGGGGGTCCTGTGCTGTTTTGGCAGCTTGTAAGGGGGGCAATGAAGCAGCACTTTCTTTTTGCAGATGCTTCAGTTGGTGCTGAATAGTTTAAGAAAGAATGATTCAAGTATTATTTTCTCTTTCAGTTACATAACCTAGATATGAATACTATATGTAGGGAGGGAAAGGGACATGAATAATGAATTGTAGTGTCTTTTTTTTTAGTATGAAGAAGTCACAAGATAGGCAACATAAAGGCTGATAACAGCCCAGACCATTTTGTGGACTTTACAGTCGTAAAGCAGGCCTGAATGTTCATTTATGGCTCATTTTGAGTATGTGTCCACTCAGAGTGGAGACATGTCCTCACATGTTTCTGGCTTGTGCTTTAAATGCATTAGCTCTGGTTCTGTTTACACAGTCTTCATATGGTCTGCTGAAGTAATCTCTTGTTTTGGGATTGGAAAGCCAGTCTCTTTCTGTTCCTTGATGACAGTCGCTCATGTTTATGGGAGCGCTCTAAGGTCTCCTGACCTTTCCTTTGAACATCAGAGAGTGTATTTGTAAACCTGACATTGTCACCATGCTTCCCAGCCTGAACTGGGTTTCGAGACATGCTGTGGGAGGCTTGGCGACCTTTGTGGCCCACACAGACAGAACTGGGTTACAGAGACAGTGGGAAATGGGAGAGAGAGAGAGAAAAAGAGAGCAATTTGATTTACCTCAGCCCAGCACGCCAGAGATTACATAATCCTCCTCCCCGCCCCTCACTGTTCCTGCAGCGGATTCCATTAAAGCTGGTTTGGAAGCCAGGCAGTAGCTCCATTGCAGCCAGCAGTGAGAGTAGCCAAAGAGGCTGTTGTGTAACTTAACCTGCACGGCTTGATTTGTGTTAGAGAAACATATATTTGTGTATTGATCTAAATCATCACAATGCATCTATATGCATCATATTATATATTTTTTCTACGGTTTGATGAGTTAGGTAATAAAAAATATCCCTGGGAGTACCACATTAAAGAAATGATGATGAAAAAATGTACACAATTTACAACTTAAACAAGAAGTAGTAGATCAGCCAAAACATGTTTTGAATATAATGTTAGCTCCTTCAGCAAAATAGCAGGTATGAAATGTGGCTTGGGATTATGGTCTGGACCAAAGTGGTGGACTCGGTCCAGATCGAAATGAACCGCAGTTTGTTTTGTTTGCATGGCAAAAATAGTTTTTGAGATGGTTTTGACTCTCAGACCAATTACAGGAGGTTGAGACACACTATGCTGTGTGGTGTAACAAATACACAAACCTTGCTTTGGACCTTGATGTGGACTTTCAGGTGTGAAGACCGGTCTGCATTCTTTAAGAACTGCCCACCTGTTGTTGCATGGTGTAATTTATAGGAAGGCAATTGCTGTACATGATATTTTGTCTGTATTGTGCATCTGTACTATAATTATCTCATAGTCAGAATCAAGAGGGATGTGGGACAGCTCGGCCAGAAAAAGAGCTGGACAGCAGCAGCACAGCAGGGCTCGGTTCACTGGTCCTTTGTTAGGCGACTGGGCGGAGGTTTTTATTGTTTTAATGCTGGGTGACAACTGATGCCTCACTGATGAAAAGCCAGTGGAATGCTGGACCCGTGCACTGCCATGGCAACTGGTCTGGCGATGGGCAAATACAAAAAGGTCCCATAGTGTTGTTTATTGTGAGAAAGAGAGGAAAAAACAGGGGGTGAGATGAAGGACACTGTCTTATCTGCAGGATCTGAACTGGATGTGGAGATCCATTGGCTGCTGGAAGCTTGCCCACTCTTCATAGCTGTGGTATTATTGGTTCACAGGAGAAGCACTGGCCTTTCATGCGAATGTCTAGTCATCTCACTTTCCAGTCCAGTCCTATTCATCTGCTTTAGGGCTAAAGGAAACGTCAGTCTGGTTTTGCCGGAGCTTTACTGTTGTGTCCAAAATTTGATTTTAAGTTACATCGTGTGTTAACTGTCTAGTGTGTCACGATAAAAATAGGTTTGCCTGCATATAAAAGCCATGTATAAAACCTTGCACTAAAGCATGTCTCT
>JBBPDE010000015.1:6755614-6766324 GCA_037974605.1 Nannopetersius ansorgii | reverse complement strand
TGTATATATATGTGAGTGTGTGTGTGTTTTAATTATGTTTATTATGAACTCTGTAACATTCACATGAATTCTTTGATGATAATCAACTCATAGTGGCACTTCTAGAATCTAAATGCACAGACTATGTAAAATATATTGTATTCACATGTGTAATATATCCACTACAGCACCACACACATGAATGGTACCTTGTATGAACAACCACACTGGTAGTTTCAAAGGGTCTATATCACCTAGTCTGAAAAATAAGAGAAAACACTGGTGCAAAAACTTGTATAGTGCATGATAGTTTGGTTCTATATGAGCCAACCTTCTTTTACGAAGTTTGATCTACAAACATGAATCGAAATTCTTACTTTAGTCTTTAGTCTTACTTTAAAAAGCCTGTTTAATGCACTGTCTTAAAACAAAAACGCTTTTGTGTTAATGTACAGTTAAAATCCTCCAACTCTTTTGTCCTTTTATTTAGCCATTGGTCACAGTGCTCTGCAACACTTTGAGCTGCTTTTAAGGCTGCTGGCCTGTAGGCAGCACAGTCAGCGTTTGGGAGATGCTGAGTGGAGGTTTAGTAAAGAGCTCAGGTTGTAATTCAGAATGACTGCCAGTGAATAAGTCTGCGCTGTTTTTATAGGTGGAGGCTGAAGCAGTCAACCGCGCCGTAACGGTGGCCAATCAAACCAACTGCCCCCTCTATGTCACCAAGGTGATGAGCAAGAGTGCCGCGGATGTCATCGCTCAGGCCAGGAAAAAAGGTGAGGTCTTCATTAATAATAACAGATGTATTTCATGTAGTGCTTTATTTAGCGCTTTGCAAAAGATAGAAATACAAAGCAGAGACAGAAAACAAACAGACAAAATGATAAAACACAACAGAACACTGTCAATTTTTTATTTGAAACAGTGAGTTTTAATAGAGTGTTTAACCGTTTGTGCATTAGTAAAATTTAAACTGTAAAACAGTCAAAACCGGTGTTTGTTCTCCTACACAAGCGCCATTTGCTGCACTTTCTCTCGGCGCGCCTCTGCGGCTCTTCCCCATGTACTTGTTGGTGGACACTATCCTGAAACTTTTCCCGGGTTCAAAGATCTTGTGTTTTCGCGCCTTCAAGACCTAAAATTTAAAAAAAATTTTAACTATTTTTTAAATCCCCATAGCAGTTATTATTATTACATGTTTTTTTTTTTTATTACAATAACTTCTACTGGTTCTACATGACATAGGAACACAAAGAAAGCTCAGCAAGATGTCTGAGACCTTGAGCATCTACACAAACTAGGGGAACTTCCATATAAGGAGTTTTTTGCCGTATGATGACATTTTACCATTTGTTGTGGGTGCAGCATGGGTTTGTGCTGCTCACGTTCTAAGGGTTAAATGGGATCACAGATGAAGAGTCTCTAATGTCACTAGGAAGGGAGTTTTAGAGCGAGGGAGTAACAACAACAAATGCCCCATCAGCCCGGGAGCGGTATTTGGTACTGTTAGGAAGGGAGAGGAGATTAGAACCAGCAGACAGAAGGAGCGTTTGGAGGAGTATAAAGGAGATCAGCTCGATATGATTCAAGTCATAATCCCTGCCGGTCATGGCTTTTGTCACTTCACTGAATGAGAATTTCACAGAGAATTATATAGTGTCAGGGGGGTCAGCTTTATTTACCCACAGCAACAGTACTGGCATGGTCGCTGTATAATATGGAGGAAGCATGTGTTTCAGCCAACTGGGGCAGCTGGTAGCCTAGTGGTTAGGACATTCGCCCTGCGACCAGAAAGTCCGGGTTCGATTCCCAAGACCGCTAAGAACCTCTGAGGTACCCTGAGCAAGGTACCGTCCCCACACACTGCTCCCCGGGCGCCGTGTTCCTGCTGCCCCCTGCTTCACTTGGTGAATGGGTTAAATGCAGAGGAAGTATTTCGTGCTGTGGTGTGTTCACGTATGACCAGATTGTCACTTTCGCAAGAAGATTTAGCTTTTTTCTGGAGCTGCAAGACCAGTGTAACTAACAAACACCAGAAATAAATGGTCACATACATCACACATACAGCCTCAAAACCAAGCTCCAATCACCCCCACAGCACTTTTTATTTGATCTGTGGTAGAGAATTGCAATTTACATATTTTGATATGTGGAATTTAATGCATGATATTAACCTACACCCAGAAAGAACACGATTTCTCAGATGTCTCAAAAACTACAAACTCCTTCGTATGTTTTTTTTTCACATTTCCTTCTTAGGTTTGAAAACAAGCTATCAAGAGCCGACTCTACTGTAAAGAGGATAGGATGTCTTGGATGAAGCATGTCCAGCGACTCTTGAGTTTATTAGATCATTGATCATTAGATTATCTCCTTTTGCTCAACAGGCACTGTAGTATACGGGGAGCCCATCTCGGCCAGCCTGGGGACGGACGGCACTCACTACTGGAGCAAAAACTGGGCCAAGGCTGCTGCTTATGTCACATCTCCACCCCTCAGCCCAGACCCCACCACTCCCGACTATCTCAACTCCCTGCTGTCCTGGTGCGTGCTGCACACATGCCCTATTTCTCCGGAACCCTGGCAAAGTCATACATTCAGTGGAGTGCATGCACACATGTAACTGATGCAGTGTGTTTGAATATGTAAGACAAGTTCTGAGCACTAGAGGGAGCCATTTCACTTGATGTGAAACAAGCAGTGTCTTGAAAAAGTTACCAAGTCATCAAATATTGAAAATCACATAGAATAGTGTAACTCATCATTTATTTAATGCTTAACAGAATTTCATTTAAAGTTATTTATTTGTGCAGTATGCATTTATTTGCTCTAAACAGAATTATTTATCAAATAATTTCCTCAAGCATGTCCAGTGCCTGTTTTGGCTAGTAATTGATCATTAATATATAATTTACTAAGTGCAGTTGGTGGAACAGCACAAAATTATGTTATGGGATGAGATGCACTTTTTTCTGTTTATGGTGAAATAATTTTTACATGTTCTAATGCCATACAGACATTTACAAGTGTCGGGGCGGTGGAGAATCAGTCTTCGCTCAAAACAAAGATTTATTACATTTGCAAATGGAAAGAGTTATTCGAAACCCAGGGCAGTCCTGAGTCTTGAAGTTATCTCTGAATTTGTCCTTCGCAGAGGACTTCTTATACTTTCAAAATGACCATTATCAAACATGAGCAGAAACCATGGCGCCTCCCCTGCGTCCCCATGGTGACGACCCTGAAGAAGTGCTTTCTGGCCTAAACAAAACACCTAATCTGAACTCTTTAGCTCGAAAACATAGTGTTTACGCAAAATAACAACCTTGATTTAATCATGTCACTGTGCCCTAAACTCTGCAACTTTAATCACATGAGTATAACTAGAAAGAGTCATCTGAATATGAATCATCATCTGAATATACCGATTTCCTCTTACAATATGTGATTACAAAGAATAAATGTAAATTTCTCCGACACAAGCAAAACATGTAAACAGTAATAAAAGTTTAAAAATATTTATTGCTTAATAAATAGTTTTAAACTGTTTTGCCAGCACTATATATCGTAGTTCTTTCTCACATTCTTCTGAATACATTAAGCTTATACGAATGTTTTTTTCTAATGTAATGATTTTCTGCTGGTATTTGTGTTGTGTGCAGCGGTGATCTGCAGGTAACAGGCAGCGCTCACTGCACCTTCAACACCTCTCAGCGCGCCGTGGGCAAAGACAACTTCACCCTCATCCCAGAGGGCACCAACGGCACTGAGGAGAGGATGTCCCTCATCTGGGACAAATGTGTGGTGAGACATATTGCTTCTCAGCAGCTCAGCATTAGCAGGAGAATCTGAACCACTGATACGGACGATTACATTATAAAAAACTAAGAGACCAGTGCAAACAGGTTCAGTTTCTCGGATTTTATCCTTTTATAAGTATTGAACTGAAAATAAAAATATTCTATAAGAATTTAAAAGCATTCTTTTAAAGGAAATGACAAAACATCAGAATAAGAGAAATGATGGAGCGTTTACAGAACTTGAATAATTGAACAAATCTCTCGTTCACTCTTAAACAAAACTGCAATAATTCCCTTTGACGAACTTCTAGTAGTGTTTTACTATCCAACTGGAATGGATGTCACTCATAGAGATAATTATTTAAAAATAAACTGCAGTGCTCTCTTATTTTTTCCGTAAATTATTCTTCGCGTTCACTACTATACACAACTGTCGTTCGTTCAAAGGTTGTCTGTGCCCATGCACAGTTGTGTTTATGACACTAATACTTGGAGAGTTTGAGAGACGGCTTGTGTTTACAACAGCATTGTTTTTTAAACAGATGCATGTTCTTGTCTGCAGGTGACAGGAAAGATGGATGAAAATCATTTTGTGGCTGTGACCAGCACCAACGCAGCCAAGGTTTTTAACCTGTACCCCCGTAAAGGCCGCATCTCTGTGGGCTCCGACGCTGACCTGGTGCTGTGGGACCCTGATGCCACCAAGATTATCTCTGCCAAGAGCCACAACCTGGTAAGAGTGCACACACATACACACCTGTGTAACTTACACACTCGCACAGTCGCAGGTAATGTGTTTCCAAAATGTTTATAATTATTTAAATAATTGACCATCTCCTAGTTTAACCCACGTTAGCACTGATAATTCTTCACTGGAGCAAAAACCATTTTTTTAAATTTTATTTTTTCGGGAGTGGGTCCTGCTTCCTTCGCCAGGAGCAGATCATAATTATTCTTTTGATTTAAAAAAAATCCTGGGGCTTTCTTCTTTTTCTTCTCTGTAATTAAACTATAATAGTCTAATAATTTTCCTTCATGTATAAATTCATATCGCTATGTTATCTCTTGGAAAATAAGAATCATGTTAGTTTGTCATAGTGTTTCTTGGTTTGGGCTTTTATCTTCACTCTCTCATACACAATGAGGACACAAAGGATCTGTTTATCCTTTTATAATAAGTTTGGTCTGAAAACCCATGCTTGCCTTATTACAAGCTATTTGCTGTCTTTATACTCTGTCCAAGTCTTCTAATTTACGGCATTTGGCAGACGACCTTATCCAGAACGACTAAGTCATTAGTTATAGAGACGGACCTCCTGGAGACACTGAGGGTTAAGTGTCTTGCTCGAGGACACAATGGTAGAAAGTGGGGGTGATCTGAACCTGCAACTTTGTGGTTGTGGGTTTCACAGGCTAGTGTTTTACCCTCTTGGCTGCTACCACCCCCAGATGCCCCTCTACAGTACAAATACTCCCCTCTCATTTCTGACAGCTGGGCAGTGTGTCACATGCTGCTAGTGTTGCTGGGTCCTTTGTAGATATCAGTTAACATTGTTAGGGTGATGAGGTCAGGCCTGAGTCTCTCTCTCTCTCTCTGGCCTCTGTTGTGTCCTGCTGACTCATCGTAACTGCCGGCTCGGATCTGCCCGTCAGGCCAACGCTGATGGCCGTGGTGATTTCATTTCCTCAGAGCTGTTGAAATGCAGACTCTATCAAATATGGACAGACTGAATTAGTGCATGGTCCTGCGGTGCGCTGGAAAATATATACATCACTGTAATTAAGTTAATGATCCAGCAAAGCTGTTAATCAAAGTGAGTTATGTATTTCTGTTGGCTGGGTGTGGTTAGAAAAGCGTGTACCAGCTCAATTATACTTCAATTAGTCAGTCGTTTATATAGTGATAGTCTTTGCTTCTGTCTTCTCTTTCTCTCTCTATTTCTTTCACCCTCTCTCTGTCCCTGTCTCTCTGTCTGTCTCTCTCTCTCTGTCTCTCTCTCTCTCTCTAGGCGGTGGAGTATAATATTTTTGAAGGTATGGAGGTGCGTGGCGCTCCCCTGGTGGTGATCAGTCAGGGGAAGATTGTTCTTGAGGATGGAAACATCCACGCCACCGAAGGTTCAGGACGCTACATCTCCCGCAAGCCCTTCCCAGACTACGTCTACAAAAGGATAAAGGCTCGCAGCAGGGTGTGTTTTCATCTCTCTTTTCTCATGGCTGCCTCACTGATAGACTACCAGTCAAATATTTGGAAGCAGTTAATTTATATATAAGAACTTAAACTGTGGAACACTGAAAAAACAAAAGCTACACACCAGAAGGTATTTCTGGATATTATTTTTTTTATAAATGCGTGCTCAGTGTGTAGATTTCTCGTGTTAGTCTAAAATCACCACTGCTCTGATCTTTCTGGACACAAAATTAGTTGTCTATATCTAATTTATTGTAGAATGATTATTCCAAACTGTGCTGAAACTCTGTACACATTAGGGCTCTACATTATATAGTTTGTTCACAGTATCAAGCCTTACAATGTGAATGTTACAGAATCAGTCTGTAAATCATACCGTTTTCATGCTGCAGGGTTGTATAACATTACTTGACAGTTGATTAGATCAATATTATTCTTTGAGCCCTCTTATTTTGTAC
Organism: Nannopetersius ansorgii; assembly: GCA_037974605.1. Lineage (NCBI taxonomy): Eukaryota > Metazoa > Chordata > Actinopteri > Characiformes > Alestidae > Nannopetersius > Nannopetersius ansorgii. The sequence goes on along the minus strand of JBBPDE010000015.1, from coordinate 6,759,902 downwards.
TGTGAGCATCTTTACTAACTTCAGACCGTTCAGCTACCTTTGTTTTGAGGGGTTCAAACCCTCAAAGCAATGTGTGTTGTAGCTATAAAATTAACAATATTATCACTATCATGCTACACTGGTGCTTCAGGAAAAGACAGACTTTAGGTCTTCCTGTGTTGAGTAGTTGTTCTGATGAATGAACACATCTACATTCTAAAATTACAGAAATATTTAATCAAGAATGTTAAATATTTAAACCTGTCATATAACTATAATGAACAGCCCTTGTACAAAAGAGCAGAATGATCATTTATCATTTCTCTGTCCCCTCTCTGGTTTTAAACTCTTTTTTGTCCTCAGCTTGCTGAGCTGCGTGGGGTCCCCCGTGGTCTCTATGATGGTCCGGTGTGTGAAGTCACTGTAACTCCCAAAGTAATGACGCCTGTCACCTCCAACAAGGCATCTCCTGCCAAACCCACTCCTCAGCCCATCCGCAACCTGCACCAGTCCGGATTCAGCCTGTCTGGTCAGTAGTGTCCTCAGTATACTTTCCAAGACAAATATCTTTAATTTTAAACTCTTTACTCTTACTGTAGTTTTTCCACATCAGTTTTCACCTCAAGTGTTATTTCACTTACTTTCTTGTCATTCAGGAGCTCAAATTGATGACAACGTCCCTCGGCGTACCACCCAGCGCATTGTGGCGCCCCCCGGTGGCAGGGCCAATATCACCAGCCTGGGTTAGATTCCCTGTGTGCCCAGCCCAGCAAGGAAGGGGTGGAAAGGGGTTAAAAGAACCATGGGCCTCTGCTCTGGTACCACTCCTACCAGCTGGACCCCCACCAGACATCTGCAAGCACACCTGCAGCTCCCCTATATTGTGCACCCTCTTATCATTCACGCCTCTCCTGTCCACCGCCCCTCCATCGTTCTGCCCCTGATTCAAGCTCTGTTCTGAAAAGCAGTGTTTCGGTTTCACGGTTCAACTCAGTTAACAGTTAACTTTTTCAGCACTATATTCATACAGTACGTCTCCTCAGCCACTTTTATTTAGTGTTTTTTGTTTCTTTGTAGGAAGATTCAAGTGAATCCAACCAGAATTTATTATTTATTGTTAGAATGTGGGGCGCAGATCATACAGGAGAAAAATATATTTCAGTCGGTTCCATTCGTTCCACACAAGTGTCAACACGTCTGTGAAAGCCTGAATTTTGTAGAATGTCGTTTTATACGGAATCCAGTTAGCTAGGTGTTGTATACCGCCATTTTTTTGTGTTGTTTTTTTTTTTTTTTATTGTGCCGCCAGACCTCTCGCAGAACATTCACTTCAGTCTTCCTCTTGCCTCACGTTTTTTGCACTTCTGTATTTGATTTTCTGTACACCTTCTTATATATTTTTTTATTCTTATTCTTGATTTTGGCAGTTCTAGGGTTAAACCGACCCCTGCTTCTCACTCTTTTCCCAGTGGGAGGGTTCACTATAGACACACAATACAGTTTGGACAATCCTGGACTGAATGAACGGAGAAAACAAAAAACACTGGAGCCCTTTTTACTGCTCTTGCCCCCCTCTAACAGACCCCCCACACAAACCTCACCACATCTCTAGTTGTGAATGGTTTAGGTTACCATGGCAACTGCCCATCAACACTTGGCATGGCTGTTTATTGGACACGACAGCCGTGCTTGCGGGTGGGTAGTGGCCCCCCTCTTTTTACACCAGGTGCTATTTGATCAGCGCTGCTGATGTGGGAATGGCCAAAGCCCGTCCGTCCCACAGCATCGCAGCCTGTACAGCTTTGTCCACGGGCTGCGCTTAGTCATCACCAAACCCTCTTCTCACCATCCTTAACAGGAAAACAGCCTCCCACCCCCCATGACCTTAACTGTAAGGACGTTTTTTGTGGCTTCTGCATCTGCGATAGTAATCTCAAATCTCGTCTGGCATGTGTAGAGTTGATCCTGTGGAGATAAGATGTTGATTTGATTTATCCGTTTAACTAAGACTGTTTTTTTTTTTTTTTTTTTACATAACATTCACTTGCCTGCCTGTTCGCTAGATGATACGGTTCTTGATGACTGTCTGTGCGTATTGTTATAATGAGCTAAGCATTTCTCATGGGGTAAAAAAAGAAAAGAAAAAAAAAAACATGTACAGGATTCATCCCTCTGCCTCGTCCCGTCCGTTAGAAACGTTAGCGGTAAGTGGCTCTGGCTTCGACCATCAACTTTATTCCACTAAAATGATAGCAGATGCAATATTGTGCAAGCAGGAAAAGGTTAGAGATGTCTGAACACACCTACGTCACCAGATGCGCTTCACACACTTCTGTGCAGTATTACTCCTCACCTTTATACAGAGACGACCCTTTCATGCACATGGGAAATGTCACCCTAAGCAGTTACTCTGTCCCATCTCTGTGAATTTACTCACACACTCCTGTTTGTAAGTCAGTGGGATGTGCTCATCAGTGAGCGGAGCTGGTGGTTTGGCACCGGCTCCATGCGACACTCCTCCAACTCCCATGCCTTGTCATCTAAGGATATGAATTTCTGCTAGTTGTGATTTCTGTGGATTGCAGAGGGGGAAGTATATTTTAGTGTCTTTTTTATTTTAATTTTTATGACTTGTTGCCCTTTGCCATCCATTGTTGAAGGTAAAAAATTGTTGACAGTGTATGTTTTGTAGGCTACTGGGGTCCGCAGAGGTTTTCCCTCTCTTGGAAAGCTTTGCATCCCATAGGTGTTTAATGAAATGATTTTAAGTATTAAAAAAAGGAACAAAAATGCAAGTCTTCCGTCTGACTTGATTTTAATGTTCTGTATGTGTGTGTAAGTAAATCACAGGATATGGAATTATATGTTATAGCTTTACAAAATATGTTTTCTTGTATTTTTTCCTTCTGTGAAGACTGGTGTATGTAAATGATCTGTTTTCTGATTGGCTGTGTTTGAGTGCTGCCCTTTCAAAAGACAGCACAGGGCTGAAGCGCTCATTATAGCTTCAGTTTGCAAGCGCTCTTGCATAACAAGAATTAAACTGCCATAGCTTGCATATGCTGGTTTTTGACATCACAAAATCAGTTAATCCAAATCATTGTGTTTTTACATTTTAGTTTCCATGCATGGAGTGAGCAGAACGTTTTTACATCAGTCTTTAATTTAAAAAAAAAAAAAACAAAAAAAAAAAACATTTTGGTTTAAAAAGGTCTTAAATTGACACAATCAGTACTGGCCTGCAGTACACTTGCAGTTTCATATGTGCACTCATGAGGGCGCCATAATTCTAGCTGAATGAATAAAAGGCCTCCATCTCTGTACACGCTCACCACGTACTGCACAGGTCTGGACACATTCAGAAGGATCTCACTTTCCTTTTCTGTTGTACACAGGTTAGTGAATAAAATTGAAGTATATTAAACTATCACTCATGTAATGATGTAGCTTTGAAAACTCTTGATCGTTCCCTCAAGGAATCTCATACACTATACAAAAGTATTGGGCCATTACACCAACACGTATCTTAATGACATTGCATTCAAATACTGAGACTTAAATTTGGAGTTAAAATGGATTTAAAGGGCCGTTCCCATCTCAAACCAGAATTTGTCATGTTAAGGATGCAAACACAGCATACAAATATTTTGTGGTGTGACCCACTTGCTATCTGTAGATTGAGCTACTCTCTAAAATAATGCAACCAATCTAAATCTCTTTCCTTAGCTGTAAATTGCTCACTATACGAAGCTGCAATTTTAAACGGATTTCCACTGCAGGGTCTATAGGGACTACGGACTATTTCCCAAATTCTTCTGTAACTGTGTTCAGCTTGAGAGCACATAGCTGAATCAGCACTCCACACGCTCAACTGTCTTTCCATTTAAAATTTAAATTCAAACAGCAGCTTGAGCCTGAACGGATTCCCAGTTATTAAGTGAAATGAAAGTGCACATTCTGTCATACGTGAACACACCACATCACTACCAAAAGCAGTTTTCTTTTCAACACACCATTTCAAACCCAGACAGTGGCATTTTGACATCTCTGGATAACAGAGAGGGGGGGAATTTATTACCCCATTATGTCAAGTAGGCCTGACTATTTGCAAATGTAGCCAACAACGTTAGCCAAATTTTTCAGGCTAGCTAAAGATTTGCCAAACAAGCAAAGTCTTTCCCAAGCATTTTTTCCCAGAATAGTTGCTTTCCCAATGTAGCTTGGGCTATTTACAGAAATGCTGTTTTCCTAGCTTAGCGAAGGTTTTCCAGGGCTATCTAAGGTTTTTTCAGAAATGCTGTTTTCCTAG
>JBBPDE010000015.1:6678392-6702989 GCA_037974605.1 Nannopetersius ansorgii | reverse complement strand
GTGTGTGTGTGTGTGTGTGTGTGTGTGTGTGTGTGTGTGTGTGTGTGTGTGTGTGTGTGTGTGTGTGTGTGAGAGTAGTCACCTATAACTACTTTCACATTCACACCTTGTCTCTGTGTCTCTCAGTGCCTTTCACACACATCTGCAAGAGCCTCCCACACACGGTCACCACTCCTTCCTCAGAACACTCACACACTTTTCACATCTGCTCTGCAGAGAGGAGCCCTGTCTGTCAGGCCTGACAAAACCAACACCTCCCTCAACAGCTGATCAGGTTACTGTAACGATCAGATATTTGAGTAAAAGGGAAGCTTTTCTTTCAAGGTTTCTGCCCTTTCTTCATTCCGAATGCATGTGTAATTGTTTGCGGTTTTTGTTATGTCATTTGTTTGCAGGTCATGTCTGCTCCCTTTATTCCCTTTATGTTGAAACAGACCTGTGGGAAAGCATCTCTGTCTATGCTTTTTTCTTTTGTTCTTAATGGGTTTATTCATGTTTAACTGGTGTCAGTGATTATGTAATCACACCTGTACTGCCATTAAAAAACACTTCAATAGATATTATTAAAACGTGTATATTTGTCTAAAGTCTCATTACATTAACAGATTTTGGAAGTTAAGAACGTTCTTCACCTCCTCAAAAGTTCACCTTTTTTTTTTATTGATGTGAGGGTTTTTTCTCCACTATAGCTCCTCCAGCCTTTATAAAGACGCCCCCTGCCTTTGTGGAGGTCTTACTCGGGGAGTCCCTCAGCCTCATCTGCAGCGCCCATGGAAATCCCAAACCCATTGTCACCTGGAGAAAAGACGACAACCGAGAGGAGAAACTTGAGCAGACTCAGGTATTACAGTTAAGCTTACAGAACCAAGCCAGCTGATACAAAAATGGACAGGATGGTCACAGCGGCAAGGTTCATTTTACAGCCACAAGCATTTCACTAAGTTTATTAATTGTGGAAGTTATATATGAAAAGAATGTGTAAATTGCTTACTTCTCTGTAACTGGCCATCTATCCATGTTCTATGATTTATCACCTATCATCAAGATCACATGATACAGTACTTTAATCTTAGTTTTGGTGCAAATGAGTGATTGAATGGGGAATGAATAGTGTCTTTCAACCTTCATGTTCGTCTTTCCGATCAGGTACTGAATGGGACCTTATCTTTGCCTAAAGTTACCAGGGAGATGGCAGGAATGTACAAGTGTCACGTGTCCAACTCTGAAGGAAACCTGACCCACATTACTCAGCTACAGGTCAAAGGTCAGTGACCTTGTCTCATCCTTGTGGATCAAGAAAGCCAGTAATACTAGCGCGCACAATGGGGCCTAACTTACTTAATTTAGCTCTAGAGGCATTAGCTATTAACCTAAAGAAACAACGCAATGTGTTGTATACCTGACTCTGTGACCTGCCTGAAAATCAGTCTGTGTGGCAGGAGGTGTGTCGGAGTTCATTTCAGATCAAAGTCTGCAGTTTAGAAGCACAGAGATGCTCTTCACTGAATAAACAGTGCCACCTATTGTTGTACTACTAAAACACACTACCTGTGGTGGTCGATTTTAGGACCAACAGATGTTTATTTCATCTGATAAATGCCGTAAATGCAATGAAAACTGCCTAAGATAGTTTAGTCAGAAAAAGCTAATGCTACTGACCTTGAGAGAAAGTGAATATCCACCAACTGGAATTTTGTGGCGTTAATTACAGGCTTCTAGCTTCTATTCATTTTAACCATGTTGGCATGTTTGACTGAGCTGTTTAATAATTTTAAATTCTCCAAATAGGTCCTCCAGTCATCCTCATTTCCCCAGAGGACACCACCATGAATATGTCCCAGGATGCAGTTCTCCAGTGCCAGGCAGATGCATACCCATCTAACCTCACATATGAGTGGTGGAAAGAAGGGGAAAATGTCTATCATGTTGAGTAAGTCCTTAATGTAAATTTACATGCTGACATATGTGAACCAACTTGTGGGTTGATTCTAGATGATTATGGTTTTGGGAATTCTATAATGTATCAATTTTGGATGCTAAAATTAAGTCCAAGATAAGCCACAAGCTGCATCACAATCTGCATGGTTGCTTTAAAAGTGTAAACAGCTGTTGTCTAGTAATCAGGGTGTACAAGTCAGTTGGGGCTTACTTTACTGGCATTTGGAAAATTTAATTGTTTTTGTGGGTCAGAGGGTTTATATTGAGTTTTTCATTTTAACATAAGATAATAAACACGCAGATTGATCAAAATATTGAGTTTTTTTTGAGTTTGTGTAATATGCAGTTATCATATTGTAAGAGTCTGCCAAATGAGTGTATTGTAATAAGATGGCCTTTGTAAGACACACCCATTCTTGCCCTTAACCCTGTGTGCATGTGTTTATAGAACTCTAAAGTCTCGGGTAAAAATCCTGGTGGATGGGACCCTCCTCATTCCTGGACTGATACCAGAAGACTCTGGGAACTACACCTGTGTACCCACTAACGGGCTTTTAGTTCCGCCTTCTGCTTCAGCCTACCTCAAAGTGAAACGTAAGTGTGGTTTTAAAATAAATGTGGTCCACTGCATAAAAAAAATCAGTTGTTGATGTGCAGTTTGCAGCTCTGTTCTACAATGCAGTATCCTGTGTATTTTAATGTAGTGATTCTTGCTGTTTGTATATCCTCCACCCTCTTTCTCAGATCCTGCACGGGTGGTGCGGATGCCCAGAGAAACGTACCTCCCGGTGGGTATGAGGGGGACAATCGCGTGTCCAGTCCAAGCTGAACCTCCCATGCAGTATGTCAACTGGACGAAAAATGGAGACTCTCTCAACTTGGACCAGGTACTGAGGAAAGACCCAGTAATCTCTTCATTCCAGTTAACTTTTGGGTCATTCTAGATGAAAAGCCTAGATTCTAGGCTTTACTGTCATGAATTTTCAGTGTTTATTGGAATTTTACTGTTTGTGTAATGTCCTTTATGACTAAGTATAATTGTATGCAGAACAACCAAATTGAAGAGAAGAATAATATTTAACTCTAAGAAAAATATTTTACGTAAATACTAACAGTTTTATGTTATGTTTTTGCCGATTATGCAGTATTTCGTATTTTAAGTAAATTTGGAAAAACACAGGCAAAATTATTGTCAAAATAATGTAAATATTCATTCATGTGTTAAGGTTTTATGTAGTATTATTATTGATTAGTTTATGCTCTGTTAAAACATCTTAGTTCAATCATTCAGTAAGCAGTAAACTTAATATTTAATATGGAGTTTAGAATCAGAAAGGTTAGAGTACTTTGCAGGAATTTAATTGATGGACACTGCCTGGGTGAGTTATTGTGAAACAACCCTTTATTGCGTGAATTTGTCTAAAATTAAGTTTACTTTGTCTGTCTTGATTGGTTAGTACCCAGGCTGGATGGTTAATTCAGAAGGCTCCGTGTTCATAGCCACAGCCAATGACGATGCAGTAGGCATGTACACCTGCACAGCCTACAACAGCTACGGGACTATGGGCCAGTCTGACCCCACCCAAGTGATCCTGGAGGTATGGATTCATAATTAAATGAGGAAAAACTAAACACAGATTTGAAATCAACATGAAAAACACTACAAAACTCACATAAACTTATCTCTCATGAGTTTGACCTGTTGGCCTGTGTAATTAAAATGATTAATCACAATGTTTTGTAGTTAAATGTGATTAATCATATTTGTCTTATTGATTAAAATTTGGTCCTACAGAAAGACTTTCTTCTGATTTTAAAGCAGTGTGTTTTGTTATAGTTATACGAGGAGCTATAATGCAGTTTCAAAATGTGAACACAGGGTTCGCATAAACCTTAGCATGAAAATGTCATGATGTGAAGAGTTGATGATTTTTTGCCACAGTCCAATGAGAGCGACAGAGACTGCTTATATATATACCTTATATATTCTATTATTTATATCAAATATATCATGTATACAATGAGTGTGTATATAATTTGTATCATATATACAGTCAGTGGTTCTAGTTTCTTCAAGGGGAACCGGAGCTTTGTTGTTGCTAGTTAGCTGCTTGTTGCTTTTTCGTTAGAGAGCCAGCAAGCTGTGTAGATTAAAAATGTACTGATCTTGCAGTCCTAAACAGTTTGTTTGTAAATTATACTTCGGGCTCAATGTTCTTTGGTTTTTAAAACGTAATTTTGGTCATTTAACATGTTACTAATGAGTTAGCTCTGACACAGCTATACATAAATAAATATAATAATAATACTATTAATAACAGTAATATTAATAACAATAATAATAATTAAAAAAATAATCAATTTTATTTATAGGTGCCTTTATACCACCCAAGAATACCGTACAAATAGTGCAAGTAAATAAACAGCAATAAAAAAACAAAAGCAGAGTCAAAAATACACAGGCATTAAAAATGGTAAAATTGGACAATGCAAACAATTTAAAGAAAATAAGCGAGCTTGAGAAGATGAGTTTATGAGTTCAGATGTAAAAAGTGAGAGGGAACTGATGTTTCTGAGGTCGGGTGGTAATGAATTCCAAAGCCAGGGAGCAAAGTGAGTGAAAGCTCTGCTCCCCATGGAGAGAACAGTCAGATGAATGGAAGATGATCTGAGGGTAAGAGAGGGAGTGGCAGCGAGGTTGCTGTAAGGTGGGAGTGGTGTGGTGGGCTTTGATAAGGATGTGGGCAGCTGAATTCGAAGCTTATGAAATTATTTTTGAGGAAGACCAGTAGTTACAGTAGTCTAGGCAAGAAGTGACTAGACTAAGGGAGGGGTGGATATGATTTATATTGCGTAGATGGAAGAACACAGACCAGGTAATGTCATTGATATGGCATTGGAAAGAAACTGTTGAGGATGATGCCCAGACTATGTTTACACCTATGTTTAATAAATAATATTTAAAAAATTCTCTTTCATAGGATCCACCTTCTTTTCGAGTATCCCCAAGGGCTGAGTACCTGCAAGAAGTGGGTAGAGAGCTGATAATCCCCTGCGAAGCCCATGGAGACCCATCTCCTAATATCACTTGGACCAAAGTGAGCAAAAATGAAAAAGTAACTATGAACATCACAAAAATATGCATACAATTTAGAAAGCCCATTCTTCTTTTATGGCCTTTTGTTCCAGGTTGGTTCTGCCCCTCGCTCTCCATTTACTGTTCTGTCCAATGGCTCTTTGGTTCTACGTCCTCTCAGCAAAGACCACCAGGGGGCATGGGAGTGTCATGCCACCAACCGTGTGGCCACAGTCAGTGCAAGCACTACAGTCTTGGTGCTGGGTGAGTAAAGAATGCATTTTGTCAATATCTTCGTAAAAAGCACATTTATTAACACATTACCGCCCCTCCCCCCAAAACCATAGGTGTTCTGTGTATTCCTGGACACAGACAAAAAGATCTAAACATATATGTGTCTTCATGTACTGTCTATTCCCTCTTTCTGGTAGGCACGAGTCCCCATGCTGTGACGGCAGTCTCTGTTGATCCAGGGGTGAACCATGCCAATGTATCCTGGGAGCCTGGCTTTGATGGAGGATATACACAGAAGTTTACTGTCTGGTCAGTGGCCTCATTTGGTCTTCTCCGGTCCTTGAGATCATTTTAGTTCTGTAAAGTCCCAAACCCAGTCTAACACACTGTATCCAGTTAATAAAGACCTTCAAGAGGAGCCTTTGAATGTTTTGGAACTAAACTCCTCATGGCGGATGGGCACCCCTAGTTTAAATTCTCACCTGAATTTTCCTGGTTCCTACTCGACTCGTGCTGACAAACGAATTGTTTAATTAATTTAGGTTTTTTGACCTTTAGCTATATTCTCATTTTTCAGGGTGAAGCCCACCACGAGAGGGAAGCACGAGTGGGCTTCCCTCCCCGTGCCCACATCTAAATCCAACCTCCTCGTCACGGGTCTTCAAGCTTCCACCAGTTACCAGTTCAGTGTTCTGCCCCAGAACAAGCTGGGATCTGGTCCCTTCAGTGAGATCGTCACTGTCAGGACATTCGGTCAGTACAAGCGTGGTCAAGTTCCCTTCATATAAGTTCAAACTACATGAAATCATGTTTCTGAAATGAGTTGTTAGGATCTTTACATGACTTTGTGGTTTGTTTTTTGAATTTAGCTCCACCAACAGATCCCCCCACCGTAGAAACTATCATAGCAACAATACCTCCTCCTACTTCGCTGTCAATCAATCGCACAGCGGTGGGAGTTCTCTTGCAATGGTCTCCACCCCCTGTTGAGTCACAGCCAATCACAGCCTTTGTACTCGAGGCAAGGCAGGAAAAGGGCGAATGGGTTACACTTGATGGAGCAATCAGTGTCAATGTTACAGAAATGATTGTGCAGGGACTGATACGGGTAAGCCTTTCTAAAACTTTCTGTGTGAAACTTGGATGCAGAAGAAATGGGGCATATATATATCTCAGACCTTTGCACAGTACTGTAAATTTACTTTGTTGCTAAATGTCTTGATCATAGGATTCCAACTATGAACTGCGACTGCTGTCACGCAGAGATAAAATAGTCAGTGACCCCAGTGAAGTGGTCAGGATCTCCACTAAAGGTTAGTGTACATCACAGATCTTTTCGGTGTAAGATGGAACCAACAAAAATCACAACTTTATGCCATAGTCATAATCTCAGCTTTATTTGTTGTATTAATGTATAAGCATGTGATCTGCAGGCATGGAGATGTACCCAGCTCCACCCAGCTTGCTGGCTTTTGTTCCTGAGCCCCTGCTGGCGGGTGTAATTGGAGGTGTGTGTTTCCTGTTTGTGGCAATCATCCTTTCACTGGTGACAGCTTGTGTCATGAGCCACAGGAGGGAGCGGCGTCGCAGAAAGAGACGAGACGGTAAAGCCAACTCAGGGGCAGCACATACTGGCATAACTCATACCAGAACATCATCAGATCCAGAAAAATATGTGCATTTCTGCTTCTCTGTGCTTTCATAAAACAATTTCCACTAAAGGTTTCCTTATGATTTTTAAGTATGTAATCAGCAAACGGATTTGCCAAAACTCATGCTTACATGTTTAATTGGCTTGTTAGATAAGACAACTTGTCAAAAATAAATGGCAAAACAATAATTCATACATTATTTACACAGTCATGAATGTATTTGCATCTCAGACTTTAGCATGTATGCTCAATTCTACAGGATTAATGTTTGCCTGCCACTGGCAGCACATGTAATGCATGAAGCATTTATCATAGCTGAGCTTGTTTCTGTCATCTCATTGTTTGATTGTTTGGTCCATTCTATGTGTGGCATGATGTAAACTCTGCATCCTCCCCCACCGTTTCAGATATCCCTTCTGCCCTCCAGAAGAACTCATCTCCACAGTAAGTCTCCATCAGTACTCTGCATGCATCAACCTCAAAATTCCATCTTTCTATCTTCAACATTAAGTTTAATAGAATATGAAACGTATTTTACATACTTACATAAGGCTTTCATCTAGTAATAATAATAATATTTTACATCATTTTCCAGCAAGAATTTTCCCTAGGAAATTTGATTTTAACCCTATCAGTAGCTATGGTTGTGTTCAGTATTGCATCACACCAAGGTGCCCCCAAGGACCACATAAGTAGCCCACAGACCTGTTCTAAAACTAGCACAACTCACCAGTGAGCAGCATCTAACATTTACTGTTGCTATTCTTCTTTAACCACATTTGCATTTATATAGATTTTAAAATTACAATATCTAAAAAAAACTTTTAATACATGTTTATTATACATAGATAAGTTTAGATAAGTTTAGGTAAACTCTGTTCTAGTTTATCATACTGGTAGCCCTTTGTATGGCTGGGTACTTACTCTTTCAAAAAGGCTGTGACGCCTGTGTTAGAGTATGTAATGTCGCAGGCCGTTTTATGTAATATTGTTTTGCTCTGCTATTTGTTCTGCTATTTTGCATTTTCAACTGTTATGCCTGCATTTGTGATAAATTGTAACCATACACGTTTATTTGCAAAGACATAAATACCAGTGTATACATTGAATTTGACATTGTTGCCTTGGTTTCAGAGCTCGCTCGCCTGCTGACAGCCCTGACAGCATGCTGAAGATGAAGCTGTGCCCTCCCCTTAACTTGTTTCCCAACTCTTCTTCCTCTGATCGTTCGGATCGCTCCTCCTTTGACAAGGGCAGCCGTAGTGAGTACCAGGACCAGAAGAAGCAGCTCCTCTCTACGTCCTCTCCACCACCACGCTACACTCTCTTTGAAAGCCATCTCGGCGGCTCGCCATCTCAGACTTCTGCCATAGAATCCATATCCAGAGGCCCTGATGGACGCTTTATTGTACAGCCATATCCCGAGGGTTCCACACCAATGCATATTAAAAAGCACCTTAAAAAGGAATTCCCCCAGTCTCCTGGCAAGCGCAATGGTGGAGGGAGCAATAGAGGTTCTTTCAGGGACTCCCCCAAATCCAGCACAGATAGTTCAGCAAAGGACGTCAAACCAGAGCCAACTCCAGGACTGGCAATGGAGTCTGCTGAACCTGAGAGGCCTCCACACTCCCCAGGCAGAGTAAAGGCAATGGCCAGAAATTTTTCCCGCCATGGCTGCTTTTACTCAGATGATGAGCAGGGCTGCTCTGAGGCTCTTCTAGAGAGACCAAGCTTCTACTCAGACTGCAGTGAGAACAGAACTCGTGACTCGCTGAAGAAATACTGCCTCCTTAGCAATCGGGAAGATATCTTCCCCAGCCTGAGCAAGAGAGCTCGTGCGCTGGAGAGGGAAAGACTGCTGCATCAGGCTGGTTACCAGTCTATGGACAAAGAGAGTCATCTGAGTGAACCCAGCACCATGGTTTCTCAGTTAGGAAGTGAACAAGAGAGGGACAACCTCAGCAAGTGTCTGAAGCTTGTGAAGGAGCGAGAGGAGATGGAGAAGGAGCTGCAGACCTACACCACTAGCCGCAGGGTGCAGGAGCGAGAAAAAGAACAGAGACGTGCCAAATCAGCCAGCCCTTTGAGAAGATGGGCAGGGGCTGAGTCGGAGGATCCCGTTTGGAAACCTCAGGACATCCAGCTGCGGCCAAAAAGCCAGAGACCTAGTAGCCTTGCCCAGCGGGTTACAGACTATCGAAGGGGTTGTTATTTTGGTAGCACCAGCAGTCCTATGGATAAAATACTACCCTCCTCCTCCTCCTCTTACATTCAGTGGGATATCAGCCCTGTGACCTCACCTACCAGCCAGGTGCCTATGCAGAGCCTCTCAGAGGGAAATACACCCCGAACCCTGCTACCAGACACACCTCAGCGAGAGCTGGTGTCTATAGAGGACTCATTACCAGGAGTCTTATCACCGTCCCCAGGCACACAGTACACTACTGTTTCACTCCTTTCTCTCAGAAGGAACAGTCCCTCTCCTTGTGGGTCCAACTTGAGTAAGGCACAGGTCAGATCCCCAGAGAGACCAACTGAAAGGGAGCAGGAGCTTTCCTGCTCAAGAGCTCTGGCTGATGAAGGTCGGAGGCAGGACAGGGAAACAGAAACTAAAGCAGATGTCTCCAGGTCAATATGTCATGCTCCCTGTAGTCCTCAACTCTCCATAGCAGAAAGAGAAAGAGCAACAAGCCCACATTGCCATTTTTCCAAGCGTAGCCCTCGCGCAGAGGAGAGAGGCTTTAATCATAGAGGAAGGCTGAGCCATAGTCCCTCTGGTTGCTCAACCCTTCCCTATGACCATCAGAAAACAGGCGCCAAAGTAAAAGAGCAAGGGAATGAAAACAAGACTGGAGATGAGCTCAACTTATCATGTTTACAACCTGAGAGAGAGAAGGAGAGCGTCAGGGCACGCTCACGCAAGAGTGACAAATGTGTCTTCAGTGATAGTCCAAACCGCATTTCTCCTCTGACGCTTGAAAATGAGGGTGAAAGTGATCAGTCTACTTTCTCAGTCGCCAGAATGTCAGAATCAATGAAGGCCAAGATTGTGCCTCAGCCTGCAAGGGTGTCTCCTCTGCAAACTAGCACTATCCTGGAGTACTTGAGCCTGCCGGGCTTCATTGAAATGAGTGTAGATGAGCCTCCCAAGGAGAGTAATACAGCAGAATCAATTTGTCCCAGCACTGAACAAGAAAATGTGACTCTCTTGAGAGGTGAGCCTGATGTGGTTCCTAAGAACTGGGAAAGTCATGATCAGGACCACTCAGAGGTTAATAACAGTCAGCAAATCAGAGTTTCAGTGCACATCAAAACCACGGATATTCCTGTAGGACATTACAAAGCTGAAAATGTGCATGACTCTAAACCCTGTCCTGAACTAGCATACAGAGACGCAAGTATACGAACAGAGTCCTCAAAGACAAAGAGTACAGTTGCACAAATTCATGAAAGAACTAATTTACCGCCATTATTGTCTCAAAAAACTGGTTCTAATGAACAACAATCCAGCCAGATGAATCAAGCACAGACCATGGTGAGTAGTGCTAAAAGTGTGACAACAGTAGTCTCTAATAGTCCCCATCAAGGAGGAAGTATAGCAGAATTTTCATCAGAACAATCTTCAAGATCTCATGTTCAGGATAACAGGACTAACAAAATAACCTCACGGATTTCTCAAGCCCCCATGCCTTTTATGAAGAAGTCAATCAGCATTGGGCCATGTAGAACTCTTTCAGGAATGGGTCAGCCCCGTCCATTCCTCAAGAAATCCATTAGTTTAGGCTCCCAGAGGTGGGAGCATTACGAAAGCCCCCGGACTTATGTGTCCGAGACCTGTTATAGAGATGAATTCCCTCATCCAGATGTGAGAGTCAAGTCGTACAGTTTGGGCCGGACACCTGCAACTTCTTACTCTAGGCCTGGTCCCTCGTGGCTAGGAGCTATGCCCTTACATGCCCCTAGTAGTTATAGAATGGAGAGACCACCTTATAGTGAACAACCATACGTGACTCCCTCTTACATCTCACATGCCCATGGCCCCCCAGTCCTAGAGCTCCCAAAACTCGGTGAACCTCACAGACATGAATTGGATCCACGTCGTCAGGCCACAGTATTTCCGGAGTCCTCCAGATGCCCTTTGTCATATCGAGAGACCATAAGGTCAATCCAACACAAATATGTGCCTCAGGATCTCCCTCGACCCTTTGTCCCAACAAGACCAATGTTGAGGGGGGACTATATTCGTCCAATGGATTCCAGAAGGGGTACTCAAAGGCCGTTCTTGCCTAGGGGCTACAGCTGGCCCTCACCATATCAAGCACCTTTTCCTCCTCGGGAGCATGAGGTTCATGTAGAGTTTTATAGGGGGGCAGCCATGGGAAAAGGCAGCACAGATGTGGACTACAGGGACAGTAGAGCGGAGGGTGGTAGAGCAAGTTATGCCAGTCAGAGCAGTGGCAGGGGGAGTGTAGGGCCATATGGGCATCTCCGCCAGTCTGTCTCTATCACTCCCACCTTACTCAGCTCTCCAGAGACCACAGAGGAGAACGAGAGGTACAAGACAGAACTGGACCTGCGAGAGCAGAGATCAAAAAGGTGAAGCTGATGCACATCTCACAGGGGACATCTCATCACAGATTGACATGATTTTGTCTAATTTTCATGCCTTCTCATTGAAACTCATAATTTTGTTCCACATGTCATATGCATGTCTCATTGTGTGTTACACATCTGTGTTTAGAAGGAATACATCAGTAGATGAGAGTTATGAGTGGGATGCTACAGAGTGCCCAGTGGGTCTTGACCTCCTGGAGGCCATGAAGATGGAGAAAATGGGTGTGGGGAGAAGCAGGGAGCTTAGGCAAGATCGGCCCCGCTCCACAACTGGCCTCCAGGACCTGCAGGAGAAAGGTGAGAGTCTGTATGACCCTCAGCCTCCTGATTGTATTCACACTGTAACCCCTTATACACTGGGGCAAATGTGACCTCCACTGACCTACAACCTACCCTCTCTTCTCCTCTACTCTCCTCTTAGGCCCAAACACCTCTATCAGTCTTCTCCCAGTCTCCCATCCTCCACGACAGTATGGTCGCTCACTTAGTGAGGCACGCTTCAATGCTTTGAGGCAGGAGTTCCATGAGTACCGCAGAGCCCAGGAATCCTCTTCCCAAGACCCCTGCCTTCCCCCTGACCCTGACTCCGATTCAGGTTCTGCCCTGTTCTGAGAGCCCCACCTCGGTCCGTTACCTTCCATTCATCTTTAATCAATGACCATTAAGGCTCATTTACATCTAGATTTTACATCTACATCATTTACATTTAATCTAGTTTTCATCTCATGCTACATGCACTCAGTTATTTAAGACACGTTTGATGTTTGAATCTGTCTTATTTACTTTTGCACTTTAGCTACAAGGCTAATGTACCACTGCTGTGCACCGGTGTTTAATTCCAACTAGGAACCCTTTAATCTAATTTAGTTCTAGCCCGCCTTTACTCAGAGGAAGAGCAATTAACTTTTTGGAGCAAAATACATTTGCTGGATTAAAAAAAAAAGTGGAAGATCGCATCTTTCAAGATTTTATTTAGTGTAACTAACACAGCATGTCACTTTGTTTTACAGTGGTCTGTTGTGCAGTTTTGAAAACAACCTCCACCACATTTTAAACAAAAGCAGCATTGTGGACTGCATTGTGTTGTTAAATAATCTTAATTAGATTTTCTTATGTAGTGACTGACACTCTCTGCTATACTGATACATGATGCTTTAGCTATGCAACCTAATTGTGTCAATTTTTATTAATAACAATATTGTTATGATCGTCAACATTATACAATGACAGAAGTCTATTCAGGTTTACTTTGTAACTGTGAGATGCTAATTTGTGTGCCTAAGCTGCGTTAGTTATTAGCCTCATAGCTCCAGTGCTAAACTAAAGAAAGAAATTTCAGACACAAAATCTTTGTCGGTCACTAACTGCATCTGGGGGGGAAATTTTGTAAATTTGATATTTTTTAAATCAAAATACGCCTTTAATGCTCACTACATTTTAAATATTAATGGACATTTGTGTGCATTAATGTTGTGTGTATTGTGGCAGCTGGCTGTTTTGTCTGAGGTGTGCTGATAACGCCACCCTGTGGAGATTTCATTTGTTTATATTTTGTGTAAGTCATGATGTTGAAGATATTGTATTGAAAGTGAACTTTCTGATCTTCTGCCTTTCAGAACCTTCCAAGGAAGGAGACGAATAGCTTTTAGGCACAGTCCTGTCCTGATTGGGTATTGTGATACTCAAAACCTTGATACTTTGCCACATATTCCTCTAATGCTTGGACCTAAAAAGGAACCTTTTGATGATGCTAATGGTGCATCACATTTTCAAAAATATCTTTCTAATTAGGTTTATTATGGGGGAAACATATCAGATTAGCTAATGCTCAGGTGCATTGTACTTTTTGTTATGCTGGATACTGGATTTGCAATACAGCAAAGTCCAGAATGCATACTGTATCGATGCGGTTTACAGAAAAATATTCAAAATAATGTATTGGTGCACATCTTTTCGTTTTGATGCATTTTTCACTGTGAGACTCATCGAAAAGCCTTGAAAAAGAACTTGTTAGTGAGGAGGTTTTTGTCACTACCACTGCATTGCCTAAACCAAAACGCCACTGAAACCACAGCGGCTGTACAACATGGAAGTGTGCTTGGACAATCAGGTTTTATAGCCTAAAATATGACATTTGCCACTGTTAGGGTGCAGGTAAGCTTTTAAAAGGGTTTAAAACAATTATCTGGAAGCTGACCATCTATTTTACCTTGATTGTTTCATTCACAAAAGCTTTTTGTCCACTCGTACAAAAGTGTTGTATTATCTGTTTTATAGGCTTTTGCAGATGGAAAAGAAAAGCTAAAAGAAAAAAGGTGGTTTGAAAAAAAGCTCCGTATTAATTAGCAGTAATTGTGCAGAAACAATATCCTCATTAACACTCATCTTTGTTTGCTTTACAATTACTATATGGAACAAAAGGAATAAGCTATTGAGGCAGTTTGCCTTATAAAATTTGTTAATTTTATTTCTGTGACAAGAGACTATCAAAATATGGACACATTTTGCAGATTAAGATAAAGTATTAAGAAATTTAGTTTGACAAACATTTGTACCGTCTTTTATTTAAACAGTATTTAAAATGTTTAAATTCTGTAAAAATCTGGAGTTTTAAAACCCCAATCAGGATAGGTTTCTTCCACCACCTCAGACTAATCAAAGACCAAAAGCATTGCAAGTTTTGATATGTGAAGCCATTTATCTGGGCTCTGAAAAACCATTACATTAGTGAATGAATGCAAATAAACAATACACTGTGACATGGTGTGCAAGTGTGTTAGCTTAACCATGTTTTAAACTCACCTCATGGATTTAGTTACCATCCAAGGTACCATCCATAGTTTATCTCATCAGGAATTAAGTAACCAAACTTGTGTTCTTCTAACTGTATTTTCCAAAGTAACATACTAAAATCAATACTGTTTATGTATTTATTTTAATGTAATATAGACTCTAATGTAAAAAGACTTGTTTCTTACCAGATAAATAGATATAAAACGGTGCCTAAGACATTTTGGTGCCTAAGACAGTCTGTCAGTTGCAGTAATTCCTAAATTAGACTTCCAAAAAGGATTTTAAAAACATTTTAGAGTTCAATTTTCTAACAGTTGTTAAAAGAGGTAGTATATTTAAAGTATTTCAATTCTGCTGCGTTTTAGTACTTGATGTATGCAGCATCAGTCATCAAAGTGGCAGTAGCAGGATACAGTTTTATTCAACTTTCACTGTTTTTGCGATAAAGGTTAAAATTTCGAGTCATTTCCTTTATGGAAAATATATTACCTTGTCATCATTTCAAAGACTTGTTCAGTGCCTCATATGAGTTCTTAAGCAACTTATCTGTAATTGTAACTGAAGTCTCACTGCTCAGTAAGCCACAATTTACTTGTATAGTTTATGATGAAGTGAATCTGAACGCTGTTATTGGTGTAAATAGCAGAAATCTGTCACCTGCTTTAAAATGTTTTATATTTACAGTGAGAATTCAGTTGGCTTTGATGCATATTTATTTTAAGAGACCATAAGATGTAAACCAGTGTTTACATGCAGACCTCCAGGTCAATGTGAATGGTGAACTGTGAACAGTCTTCACATTGCTGGTGAATTGCATGTTGTTGCTTACTGTCAGTCTGCTCTGAGTGTTTTGTATGTACAGTATTTTGTGGATATGTTCTCTTTTGTTGTTTTCCAGAGTTTTTACATGCTTGTTTTATTTTAGACTTGTAAGATAGATATCTGATACTTAAACTAATGTAAATTTTGTAAAAACAAAGATTGTTCAAGAATTTTTTTTCAAAGATGATTTTCAAGTTTTGTATAAATTGGTCAAAAATATGATGGTTTTATATCTGTTCTTATATTTCATTTTTATCCGTGTTGTCGTTATTTTTATATGTTTTTATTAAATAAATTGACTTTATTAAGAACTATATTCTTTTTCTTCAAAAAAAAAATTCTCATGAAGCTTTATTATAAGTAATAATCCATAGCACCCATAACATTTCTTCCACATGCCTAAATATTCCACAGACTTATATCAGGGTATAAAGCACACACTCACACAAACTGCAGTGTATGTTTATTTTATTTACTCTCTGTATGCCTGCATAGTAGCAGGTTCAGATCAACCTAAAGTTTCAGCATTTTTAGGCCTTCCACTGTGTTCTTCACAGGACTCACTTTGCGGTCATGCGCATCACGTGCTTGACCATGTTTCCGATGCCGTCGAAGATGTAGTGGTAGTGGTAGTCTGTCTCCCACATGAAGGTCGGAGTGCTGATCACCTTGTTCTTCTCATCCACATGGGCCTCGTAGAAGCAAAAGTTAAGGAAAATCAAAGATTTGTGGCTGAAAACATCATGCAAACTAATGCAGCATCCCACCTTCCATAGGTTTACTCTGGACAATATTAGGGTGATCAGTTAATTATACTGGGTTAATATTGAGATAGTAATATTCTGGTTCATGCTTTCATCAGGTCTTGTTCTGACTAGTGTATTCCCTTTTTTTGGGCTTTACAAAAGCTTTGATGAATCCAGAACCCTGCAGATAGTTCTCACCAATTCAGAGTTGTTACCCCCATCCTTTTAGCTGTCCTGGTTACCAGTTCAGTACCATATCAAATTCAAAATCTTGCTTCTCACCTTTCAAGCTCTGCATAATGTTGCTCCTAGTTGAACTATTGTTCTCTCAGGTCTTCTAGTAATAATCTACTCTGTGTTCCACAATTCAGTTCATCATATCATTAGTTCACTGTTTATCTCAATATGCTATATTAATGTAACATTATTATTAGTAGTAGTAGTATAAAGAGTCTTCATCCAGAAACTTCAACCTGTACTTTTACATTCCAGTTTACCACTATGGTCAGCAAGATTCTCTATATTTATACCAAGATTCTCCATCATTACCCTCTTGTGATAACCCTCAACGCGTATAGTGCTCTTTGTTAATTCTCTAAGCTGTATGTCAGGATATGTAAGGCTCGCGGATGTTGTGGCGAGCCCCCATGCTCTTGACAGCCTGCACCATGTTGGTGTTTGGCCAGCGTCCCCAGCGACTGCTCTCATCCCGCTCATAACCCATGGTGACCTCCAGATTTGGCAAAACCCGGCAGGCCAGCAGAGGAGACATGCTGGACAAACTGTGGGAAGAAAAAACCCAATAAATCGATCAAATTCATGATCTGGAGGGCTAATATTTCTTGATTATTTATTTTGACTACTAAATTTGACTGCAGAAAAATGATATCTGGGCAAGTGGTCATCTTAAATGTAGGCCATATATCTAATATTTCTCACTTTGACAACTGCTGTAAGAATATGTTTAAATTATACTTCAGGCCTGTTTACTTTGCTTCAAGTCTGATGAAACAGCAAATTCAACAAAACCAGCCAAGAGAATACAACTGCTCCTCAAATTAAACTAAATAATATTAGGGTATTCTGACTAGATTAAGGATGCCTAGATATGAAGTTTATGCAGATATGCAGCATTTTCAGTCTCATCCCAGAACTTTAATGTTTTGACACATTAAACCAGGACTGTTTTTACTTAAATTCCCTTTCAATGGTGTATCCAATTACCCAATCGGTTTGCGAGAACGGTGGAATTCCTTCAGCACTCTCTCCACATCGTTGTGAAGTTTGCAGTCTTTTCCATCCTTGGCAAAGCTGGACCTGTCCAGACATCAAATGAATGAGCTGAAAAAAAAACAGCTTCAGAAGTGACATGAGATGACATTAAATAATGCCCCTTGAGGTTACAAATATCAAAAACGACACAGAAGTGCTGACAAGAGAGGCAAATACAATTAACTGACCTGACCTACATTTTGAGGCTGAGCTACTGGACCTGCACCGTGTCAGTGTCTAGGACTTTTCCCAAATCAACCAAACTTCAAAAACCTTTAAGGTCTGTGTGAAAATATTCTTTGCTCTAAAAGAAAAACTCTTTTGGAAAGGAGACTTAGGTAAGACTTGTCTTTTAACTGTTTTTACGCCATGGCCTTATCCATACATATGTTTGTTGATCCCAGTGCCAGCAAAGAAGCTTAGATTCCCAGGAATAGAGGGCTGAATGACAAACACAGTTGGATGTGAGAGCAATCTAATTCTAGGACAAGTAAATTAAAGATGTCATTGTGTGGGATAAATTAGGCTTTTGCCAAGTAGGGTAATGGCGTCTTTTTCTGAACCTTCATTCTTCGACACAAAACGCTCTTCTAAGTTTATTCACAACTACTAGTTTCACCACCAGTCCATGTATTTTGTCTTGTTTCTCTATATGGTCTCCCATTCTCTTCCACCACATGTTTTTAACTAATAAATTACTATGTATCTGTTAAACTGTTTCACAGTTAAATGCTTCATTTGTTAGAAATATGAAATCTAGTATGAGGTTAACTAGCATGTTTTGTCTTATTTGAATGAATCTTGTGTTTTGTTTTGACTGATTTTTAAACTGTTTTCAAGCATGATCGTTCTTTTTCCCTTCTTAAATCTCTTTTTCTCACAAGTTCTTGACAATGCCATGGCCTCCAGGGAAGATGACGGCATCAAAGCTGTTAACATCCAGTCTGGAAAGGTCCTGCATCTGCATCATGCCATGACCGTGGCTGAAGCGGGCAGACTCCATCATCATGTTTCTGCAACACAACCCATGAGACGGCATTCAGCTGTTAAATCACATTTCATTGAGCTGCCAAGGGCTACCAAAGCAGCAGAATCCCTCTCTACCTTCAAGAACCTCTGGAAGACTCATCTATTCAGAGAGCACCACCTCTACTGATACATTATCTATCCTAAATCACATTTGCTCTTGTATCGGAATAAGCTCAGATCTTGCACTACACCCTACTTAGTGATTTTAGCACTTAGAACCCTTCTCCGGTGTTTCCTCAAATTGTAGGTCCCTTTGGATGAAAGTCTCTGCCAATTTAATGTAATGTAATGTCATTTAGAGATAATGTCCTCTTAGAACCACCATTTAAAGAAAAAATCATGATGCCAACACAAGAGTCAACAGATTTTAAAGTTGAATGAGTTTACACTGAAAGGCAAAGAGATGTGTACAGAGAAGGGCAGGAGGTAAACCATTAGAACTGATGTACCTGTTCTCTCCGGAGGAGGGCTGCATCTTCATGTGGTCCATGACATGCATCTGCTGCTGGTTGGGTGCGAAGATCTGAAAGCGTGCACCATTACGGCTCAAGTGATACATAGTGCTTCAAAGAAAAAGAATTACCATGGGTTACACAGTGAACTCGATTGCACTGCACTTACTGTTTTGTATTTCTATCAATGCTGTTTTCACCCATGATGCATGTAGTACTGTATATTAACACCATTAGTCATAGAGCATACTTACTAAGCAGCCTCATGGACATCAGTTCCGTCCCACCAGCCACAGCCAGAGAACACCTACCCAGGAAAGATTACAGTTACAGTAGATTAACAATTAGAGTTCTGTCCTTTCTTACTACTCGCAAGCTCTAGGATGCAGTCTGTTTGCTGCATGCACACAATTACTTGTAGTTTCTGTGCTTTAGTTATTTCTGTTATTTGCCACTTAAAACTTACCACAGCAATATTGGTGTTCCCCCAGTTCCCCCAGTCTCCCTGGTGCATCAGGCAAGCGGGCTGGCGGCTCAGCACAGCTGCAGCTTGCTTTAAGAGTAGAGACCTTGATGCCAACATGGTCAGGTTTTCTGGCTCCGAGCACACAGGTTAGTCCAAACAGCAGTGGGGGACGGACAACCCAACCAAGTCCTGCAGACAGACGTTACCCTCTTCCACTCGGACCGAGGTGGAAGTCTTTTATACCAACTCTGCATCTGCGGAGACGTCACTTCCTAAGCTTAAATTCTGAGAAGATAAGATTCTTTGTGGGAGCGAACCTTTTTCCTTTCTTCATCACCTCTCTAATAATACCTGTTCCATTATCTTATTACCTTAAGTCATTTGGCCACTGGCACCCACCCCACAAGCGCCGAGATAAGAGAGTGGCTGTGAACCGTTTTCACCCCTGAGCTGGACGTGACAGTCTGAACTGTCCGGCACTCTGGACAACAGGGTCATCCAACGGACAATCCTATTGGCTCTTTAGCTGCAACAAGCGGTTTGGGGTTTGAGGGAATTGTAAATGAACGACTGCTGCCTCACCCTGACTCTGGCACCCTGGCTTTAAGGACACTCGTAAAGCAGTAATTGGATAATGTAGTAATGTAGTAGTGTACCCTTGTTTCATCTTGAAATGTCTGCCAATAGGAACATTATAGGCCTCAATCATTTAGACATCATAATGGTGGCATATCCATAATGCCTTATCTTTCTATGAAAAGGATCCCACTATATATAAAGCAGCTAAAACTGAAAGTTTCCATTAACTAGTAATGTAATGTCCTAGACACAACATAAGCAAGACCTGTGAAGGAATGTCTGAGTGTTGGAATGTAAGTGATAGCAGTCCTCTAAAGCCCATTACTTAAATAAGGCTCTTAGTTGCAGTAATGCCATGTGTTGTCTACTGGCTCTGTGGGCACTGATCCAAGAGGCCAAGATATTCTGGATGAAGTATATATTATAGATCTTAGTTCGGTGTTTAAAGAACTAATAAAGCAATCTGTAGACACCCTTAAATCATGCCAAAACATTCTAAAGGATTTTAAAAATCTCTGGCGAGCTGTTTCCAAGAAAATGCTGAAAGCTAAAAAAAATTCAGATGTATTGGTGACTTAAATAAAAATTGTAGGTTTGTAGAAATGTGTTACAGGTTTTATGTAGTCTGCCATTGCTCCTTTAAAAGCCTGTTTCTTCATGTCACCATTACGCACCACTGCTGTAGAGGTCAGTGAGTTTTTACGACAGACTAAATGGTCACTCTGGCTCAAGTGTCCGACAGGCTCTTAGGCCTTGTCCACTTTAAGTTAGAGCAGGTCCACTTTAGGAGACTGACCAGCTTAGCTCATGTCTGGCTTGGGCTTTTGGCTGCCTCTATGGAAAGGATCTTATGTGGTTTATTAGAAAGGGAAACCATATGGTCAACACTATGAATGAGAAGTGATAAGCATTCATTTGCATCTCATTTATTTCCACAGTTGTTAAACATTGGTCTGATCAAATCCACATACAAGTCTTTAATCGTAATGAGGTTTCTGATACTGAGCCAGGGTGGAGTGTGCAAGTGCACTTCTTTTTCACATCCATGTGAAAGTGTGTGTGAATTTCCCCTCTTCCACATGGCAGGAAAAAAAGTTGCTGTATGCAAATTTAAATTCAGCGATGTCCATTCAGAGGTTACAGATTAAATGATACATAGCTTACTGATTACTCTGCCAAACCACTCTTAAGTCAGTCTTGCTCACTGTCCAGGGCGTAAGACGACGTTCCAGACTCACTGCGAATTTTGTAATTAAAAGTCTGTCAAAACATAAGTCCATCAGTGTGGCCTCCAGCTGTATTTAGGTGTCTTAAAGCCTTAATAAACTGGATTTAGCAGCTAAGATGCCAAGAGTTATTTACCATGACTTACATGGTATAGAAAAACAAACCACAGGAAACTCACAAACCAGTGTCCCCTCACATCAAGGCCACAAAATAGAAGTGATTTCAAACTTCAACACTAAAAATGTCATCAGCGGAAACCGCTGAACTCTGAATGATGGCACAGTGCAGGTGAATACACTTCATTGAAGAGGTCAGGTTTTTTTTTTTAAATGCTGCAGAATCTTTACTGTAACTTTGCTAGGTGTTGACCACTCTCCTGAGTCGTGTTTTGTGCACATCCTGAGCTCGTTTCTGCCGGTCCGTCATCCCACTGCGCCAGCTCTGCCTGATGGCTGGGAGACAAACCTTTTCTTTCACACAGGCTTGGCTGGGCTGCCTGCAACAATGGCATAATAGCATTACAAAAGAACTCAGTCATAGTCTTTACATTACATTTAAGAGATGCAAAAAAGGTCGACCTACTGTATTTTTGGCAAGTGATTAGGAGGTAGTTTTGGAAAGTGCACCGATTCTCCACTTCTGGAAACAAAAAAAGAATAACAGCAGAACATTTGTCTGCGGTGATATGCAGAAAAAAACATTCAGGAGCTGTTCAGGACATGAAGGGAGAAAATACCTGGTTCTGTCAGAGAGGCGTACTTTTGTTAGATTGTAGACTTCAGCTGACATTTTCTTTTTGTTCAAGACAATGTCTCTGAGCATAGTCTTCACTTGCAACAGCTGAAAAAATACACAAGTTTAGTGAAAAACCGTGTCGTTGTGTTTTGGTAAAACAAATGCCTAAAAACGCCTATTTTTATAGTGTAAACTCTAAATATGCTCCAAATATGCGCCCGCAACACTTTAATCTCATTTTAAACTCGGTTTAATAAATTACCCTTAAAGAATATGTAAAGGTAAACCCATATTCTGTTTAAATTTAATTTACAGTAATAAAAATACAGGGCTTTAAGAAGGACAAAACGAAAAACAAGAGAAACACTGAGATGATCCACAGGGGAGATTCTGGACTGCACCTGCCACAGATGATTCAAATGGCAGCAGCAAGGAGAAATAAATAATCAGAATGAGAAAACTTTATTGATCCTGGAGGAAATGGATTAAAAAAACGAGTCGCTACCGTTGTAGCGTTGTACCGCCGTGTTAGCATTAGCAGCATGTGGTGAGCCAAAACAAAGACTCGTACACAAAAGAAACGCTTACAACTTACTAATACTAAATAAACGGAGACAACTGTTGACAATTGTAGGATAATGTTTAAAACACTAAAATATGAAGGCAAGACAGAGCAGTCATGCTCCAGTACGTAACGTTCTACGTAACGTTCTCCGATTGGCTACTTTGAAACCTCCTACCTCTAAGTACACTAAGCATATATAAAATGCTATATTTATATACATATACATATATATATATATATATATTATTGCCACAAAAAAGCAAGGCAGAAGATATTTGCAGTTTCCGCATACCATTATCAGTTAAGTTCTCAGAAAAAAATCTGCGTTAGACTGAATCCATGACTGCTGATCTGTGTAAAAGTGAAGGATGACTGTATAGCAAAGACATTGCCATCTTCGATGCAGTGTTGGTGTTGATTAGGACTTTGGGGACGGTTTCTATATTTACTCTTTAGCCATGTTCTTTTGGACAGAAAAGCTGTAACATAACTGTTGAAGAAATCAGGAAAGGATGAATCACACTGTAAAATATAATGCTCATACAAATAAAAAGTAGTAGCTGTTTGCCTAGCTGTGTATCTAAATGATGCTGCATGTTTTAAGAGACTTTTTTTAGCCAAAACTTTTGTCTGCATATGAGCTCCTCGCTTCAACAGCCAATCTGTTTTTGGCGTGCACTGACAATCCAACATCACTAGTGTGGGATTTAAAAAATAATAATAATATTATATCAGTAACACTTCCCGCCAAAAAAGGTGTCAAAACATATGTGAAGACAGATCTCAGATCCACGTCCTCTTGATTTTGAGCCAGGTCACTGGGCAATTGTTGCTCAATTCCACTGGTAAAGTGTTTGTTTACTGAGCTGTTCGAGTGTTTGATACAGTGGATGAAAGTTGTTTTCCTATTTTCTAAGTACAGCAGCGACATTGTCAACAGTAATCTCCAGCATAGTACAGATGATATAGAGGTGTACCACAAAACGCTGGAGCAGGTCTTCAATATGCAAACATGAACCCCTTACCTCCTGAGACTGCACGATGTTGGTATTGTAGAGCTGCCATATGAGGCCCTCACACTCCTGCAACGATGGCGTGCGTGGAGGCCTGGACTGACCACTGAGGATCTTCAGAGGAAGCAGAGATGTGATGGTGCTCCCACATTCTTCTACAGAATGGATTGCAGTCTCCGACTTCTCTTCAGAACTAAAGTAAGCAAGATGAAATGCATTTGGTCATACGGTGAGTCAATTCATGAATGTTTCTTTTGAGAATGTTTAGAACATAATGCTGAATCTTTACCTGATGATGCCATTTTGCAAATGCTTTTCATATAAACTGGTAGCACTGGTTTCTAATAAGAGAGACCACATTTAGAGCATGATAATTAAGCACTTTCAAATGAATAAAATTTTGTGTGTGCGACTGGTTTGTTACCTCTTGGAACATTAAGATGCGAGTCCATAATCAGCTGATACTGTAACTCTGGAAAGGAGGAACCCATTCATGAACAGTGCAAGTGTGCCCCCTGCAGTGCCAGCATTTACACTTGGGAAACACTAGGCGCACTGTCTTAACAGGTTCCACAAATGCTGGCTTACCTTTGTTGGTGCGTTTCAGACTTTCAATTTCTTCATGCAGTTTCTCCAGAGTGCTTTTGTGTGTCTGCTGGAGGAACAAGATATCTTTCTCCAGAGAGGCCACTCGTCTTCCATCCATCTCTGCCTTGCTCTGGCTTGCCTTTGGACTGTCTTTCTCTTCACTTGGGCCTTCTGGTACACAGGTGGAGGTAAAGAGCCGTGGGTACCTGGTCCTGCTCAGGATCCCAACCCTGCTCCAGCTGGGCAGATTCCTCAGAGGTGGAAGGTTGCTGGTAGACATAACGTTAATGTTTCTCCTAATTCTGTTCTATTAAAAATCTTCGACGAGGAAAAAACTGCTGCCTACACTTTCAGATCTTTCATTCAGACCCTTCCTATCTGCATGAAGGTGCACACGGCACAAATGAATCATCATAATCTCAACGAAGAACATTTTACACACTTTTAATGGAATAAAATTGCTGGTAGCAGGTTAATGGCTACAGCGCTAAAGATAACTATGCTAGCTAACTACCTGGTCGTACGATTGCTGTACCTGAGTGAACCTGTCCTGAAGAAACACCCATCGACGACCCAAATTCAAGATAAAGCATTTATCTAGTTGTAGTAATGTATACAAAACTGAATCTGTACCAGACCTGAAGCAAAACCCTGCTATTTGAGGTTGAGGACTCAAGGGGCTTTCAGACCGAACGCGGCATGCGCTGCGCTCGCCGCGAGGTTTGCGCTTACCTCTCAAAAGACAGCGAGTTGTGCTCGACGCGCAGCGCTTGCCGCGCAGCTCAGCGCAAAAAGT
>JBBPDE010000015.1:6657356-6675157 GCA_037974605.1 Nannopetersius ansorgii | reverse complement strand
GCCGCGCAAGCCATAGAAAACAATGGGTTTCAGAGCAAAGCGCAGCGCCTGCCGCGTTCGGTCTGAAAGCCCCTTCAGACTCTCTCGGTGACTTGTGTGTTGCCGTAGCAAAAGGGGGGGCGCTTCAGAATATCACGTGTCCAAAAGTATTGGGACGCCTGAAATGATATTGCATTCAAATACATAAACTTTAATATGGTTTTGGTCTACCATTGGAGCTATAACAGCCTCCACTCTTCTTGGTAGGCTTTCCATAAGATTTGGGAGTTTCTGTGGGAATTTGTGCCCATTCATTCTGTAGAGCATTATGAAGTTAGGCCCTGGTGTTGCTGGCTCGCAATCTCCATTCCAATTCACCCCAAAGGTGTTGGATAGGGTTGAGGTCCGTGCTCTGAGCGGACCAGTCAAGTTCTTCCACACCAAACTCCAACCATGTCTTTATTTATCCACAAAGTCGGAAGTTCAGAATATCTTGGTGTGCTGAAGCCTTTCGCTGGAAGTAAGGGGTCTAGACCAAACCACGAAAAACAGTGTCCCACCTGTTATTGGTGTATAAGAAATTTCATATGGGATCAATAAAGGTTTCTGATTAGCACCATGAAAACAATCACAAACACATTTTCGGTGCAGTGAAAGTGAACTTCATCTGGTGAATCCTGGTGAACTATTGCCGAAGACCACTTAAATGACAAGAACGCATTTCCTAAGTCAATAGCTAAAACAAATATTGACCTAAAAGCTTGTTAGAATTATACAAATGCTATATTAACTGTATTAATGTGTATGTTTGCACATGTAATAAACCACTGTCCCTACCTATTGTTTATTGCAAAAAAGAAAAAAAAAAAAGAAATCAGACACAACATAAACCTCTGAAGTGGAGCCTTCAGAGCATTGGGGACTAACTGTGAACAATAGTTTAGTGAAGACTATAGACATCTTCAGCAGCACTGAGGACAAAGTACAGTCTAAGCACAAGGCATTTCAGGTTCACTAATAAATGATTGGATTCATTTTTATCCACCACGTTATATAAATGTTTATAATTGTGTACATCACAGAACACCAATGTGCTATAAAATACAACGTGAAGAGATACAGCTATATGCATAAATAAATTAAACTGCAGATGTGCAATCCCTGCTTATACTCATTCCAGTTTTATAGAAAGTAAAATAATGACATAAAAAAAAAACAAGTGAAAATGACCAGTATAGACTATTTGTCTTTCTATAATAGGTTTTACAGGCAGTAGGACGTTAGCAATCTGGCTACTGAGTGATCTGAGCTCTTTATTGTCTGTTTATGGTGGCTCACGTCATGGACGTACACAAGACACTGTCAGAAAGCCCTGTAACTGGAGCTGTAACTTTACCATCCCAGTGCAGGATTATATAAGACATTGGAACAAAAAAGTTCTGGCTGTTCCTTTATTCTGCTCTGTTGAAAACCACCCACAGCCGTATGAGATGAATGAAAAGAGAAACTGGCTGCCTGTGAAAAATCAAATGTATTCCACAAACTGCAATCTTAGAGACCCAGCAGCAGCTGTGGATTCCTGTTCTTCCATAAAGACTTCTAGATGAACAAAGAGCCAGCCATAGAATCAGGGGTACCACAAAACATCACCAAATCTTTTATTTATCATTTTTACATGTTAATGATACAGCTACAGAAATGAAAAGAGAAACAAAACATAGCAGAACATTCACAAAACCAAACCAACATCAATGAGGAAAAAAAAAAAAGTGTAAAATCAGAGTAAATACAAGTACGGTATCAAATTGTCAGGGCATGCCGTGACTGTGCACATTATCAAAAATTACTTAATAAGTGACTTAAGCAGATCTGGCTAAATTAGGCTGTGAAAGTGTAAATAAACCCATGGTTTATAATTTGCATTGGTTTGATGGTGTGGCAGGTTTGGACATCCTAAATCTCACAAACACTACCAGAGCACAGAAAATACACACACAAAAAAGGATAAACAGATCTATCATTAAAACCCCAAACGAATAAAGAACACGCTCACAATAAGTTGGCAAACTGGAACACTTCCAAATTACAGCTGACATATTGGACAAAAAAAGGTTGCCCCTCAGCGTAGTAAATGCTGACTATGTGTGGCTGAATTATTAATAATATACAAAAAAAATAGTGAAATAAATAGCCTGTGCTCTCAGGGGTGTATGTGCATTTTCTTGAAAGTCATTCAATAACTAACCAGCTAGTGGAAATAATTTATAAAACTCCACAAGACACTAAAAGGAATGAACTTGCTGGCATTTAAAAAAACCCTGCCAAGTCAAATTATAAACTGAAAAAACTGGTGAAGGCGCAATTTGAAATTTATCTCCAGCAAGTTTGCCAAACATTCAAATTAAAATTTAAGCATGATGATTTTATTCACCACTATTAAATAATGAAACAAAACATACATCTAAATATCCTATACTGGACACTAATGAGTTACCAGTGTCTATAAAAGAAACCAATAATAATATCCTGTGGGCAACTTGGAAATCAACAAAATGTTGATTGAATCAGGCCACTGGCAGGCTAGATGTTCATGCAACATCTGCATTATACAGCGACCAACCGGTCTGGGCCAAATCAGCAGTTTTACATATAACCCGCTGAACAGCACTACACTCAAACTAAATAGAGAGTATTCAGGATAATAGGGCCTCAAAAACATGTGGGGCGCTGTACAGGCGGAATGTAAAGAGGAGCTGACAGACCTGTGGAAATAAACAGGAAAATATGCAAAGGAAATGGAAAGCCCACAATTTAAAGTGCCCAGAGAAAGCAGCCATAAAACTGTATGCCAAAACACATGATGTTGAAATGCTCCATTTTACATTAGTGCATGATAAAGCATGTCACTTTAGACTGAACGTTTTTCAAGGAGTTCTGAATGAGACTCAGGCTTTACTGTCATATACATGCAAACTACTGCAAGATTTACCTTTCATGGAGCCCAGCAATTCTAGAGGCAGTGCCGCAATGGGACTTACCAATTTGCTCCATGCACCAAAGCAACAGCAGAAATGCTACCTTAAGTATGTGCATGGACATGGGACAATGTTTTCATATGATATTTTAAGTATTAGGCCTATGTAGGTCATCTATGACTTGGCAATTGAAAGCCACATGTCACTCAGTCCATGATTTGTTTGAAGGCTGATAGAGGTACCTGAAGCATGGGGGAATACGCATGAAAGAAATGGATGCTGTTCTGTATGCTGGATCAGGGTGTGTAAGCAGGTGGAGGCTGAAACTGGTTGGCAATATCGTAGTCAGCAGGGAAAGTTTCACTGCTCTCCTCCATCTCTGAGAGGAGCTCTAGGGCCTGCTCCTCTTCCTCTGTAGGGTAATGACGGAGCAGGTTAGCGGCCGTGGCTAAAATAGATGCTCCTCCGGCTCCCGCCACCAAGTAAAAGCTGATGGCGAAGGTTACGTAGATGAGCGAGCCGTGATACTTCTTGTGCTGCTGCTGGAGAGAGAGGATGAGCTCTGAGGCCCAGTAGCAGAAGCCAATCACAGTGGCGCACTGAAGCACTGCAGAATGACAAAAAAGTAGACATTTGTTCAGATTACATCCTTCAAAAAACATAAGAGCTGCACATTATTGTATGTGATAATGTTTTTTTGTAATACTATAATAATATAATACTGCAAAAATACTTCAGTATGCTCTCTAACCAAGTAATTCTTGGAGCATCTTAAAGCATCTTTGAGCCAATAACAGTTCTAGATGAGTCGGCATTTTGCTCGTTCATGTAATCAAGTTTGATCAAATCAAGGGCCATAGAATATATCCCTATATACACTATATACAGCAGAACTACATGTTCTCTTGCCAGTTTGGTCTAAAAACCTGCAGCCTCACTGGCCAACAAAAGCAAATAATTATGGGTCAAAATAATGCAGGCTTTAATATTACTGTCAAATTTCTGTGATTGTCAGCATATAAGAAACATTACTTTAATCCTTTTTTAAGGTCTTAAAAGAATTTTTATCCAATCGTTTGAATAAGCATTGCAGTAACACAATCACATACTAAATACCTGTAAGTATGTGAGCAAAGGCATATCGACGTGTAATCTTGAGAGCAGGGTGTTTGGGCCCAAAGACATCCAGTAGAAAAGCAGTCAGGCTACATAAAATGCCCAGGAAACAGAAGGCAGCAATAACTCGCAATAGCAAGATGGTCTGAGAGTTAATACAGTAGTCTGTAGCAAAAAAGAGAGAGATGACTTGTTTATTAAGAATTAACCACATTGCTTGAGTAAGGTGAGCTTCAGTAATAAACAACAGTTAAACACAAATAACATGTGTAACATCTACACTTGCCAGTTTAGAAACATCTGCCTTGTACTTCCACCATCTAGCCACTTATTATTAGGTTCAGTAACATTATTATTTCACTATATAAGAGTATAGTTACACTTATATATGTTGTCACATTTTCACCCACTTATCACTGACCTGGTATTGGTATGTTGTGTGTTGCACTGGGTGTATCAGAGACTGTGGTGTTCTTTTTTTTTTTTTTTACATACATCAGCACTGCTGCAAAATATTACCAAAACATCTAGATAATAGCATTTCTGTGCTCAGAAACTCACCACTGATGAAAGACTGCAAGAGATGTGCTAACACTCAGCAAAGAGAGCCTGCAGGGTCAGTGGTTTTTAAAAACAAAAAGGTGCTGATGACCGTATTATAATGCTAGCTTCTTTCTCTCTTCAGTTACAATTCTTCCAACTGCACTGGACCAGCTAGGTAAGCATGTGCCCTGATTTTTACATTATTAAGGTAGGCTAAATTATACTACACTGTTAGTATACACTGTTAAAGTGTAAAACAAATGCATGTAAACCTTTCAGAAGTTTCTCATCTATGTATCCCAGCACGTCAGCCACTCCAAGCTCCTGTCTGGGGCAGGTTCCCCCATGTACCCGCAGCCAGGCTGGCTCAGCAAGGGCTGTGCACAGGGCAGTGATGGACAGAGCCCCAGGCAGTGCAGAGGCCAGACTCCGCTCAGGCTGTTTGGGCAGCGCTGTTCCACCTCTCCTCCTGCGGGTTCCGGGGAGAGCGGGTCCCGGTGGGGCGTACATGATGTGAGTTCACGGATGTCGCAACCAAACAGGACAAGGCTCAAAGCAGCAGACAATAGTCTAGAGAAATACTGTGGAAACAAACATAAGAGGATGAGTAATGAAAAACATTTTAGATGTACAGAACACAGACATGTTACAGACAGGTTGCTGCTACAGTGAAGCTCTTAAAGACACTTTCAGGTGTTTTATATTTAAGCATGTTTTTTTTTTAAATAAATGACTTCACACCCTAAAAGTGTATGTCAGCTTCTAAATATTCACAGTTCTCATTATTATTAGGTCAAAAAGAATTGCACCCAAGCACAGATCACACACTGGAGAAAGTTTCAATGAGTCTATTTTGTCTGTGCACTTGAAGGAATTTCAAACTCAGGGACGATTTAAAACCCACAGTGTAGCTTCAGTGGAAAATCGGTGGAGAAGAACAATCAATATAATATTGGTGGTTTGTGGGAAGCAGTGAAGACAAAATAAACCCATCATAATGTCTCCAGTGTGTGAGCAATTTTCCTTGACTTAATAATAATGCGGAATGTGGATCATGAAACACCCTCAAGAGATGCTACATGGCACTGTTGACTAAAACATCAGTCAGTTTACCACCAGTTTACTGATCATATCTCTAGAATGCATAAATACCTTGATTTTTTTGATTGATTAAACCTTAATTCTAGGGCCCTAGCAATGTGAAAATGTGACAAATACTGATTCTAAGTGGTTAAATATTAAAAGAGAATACTGAATGATGTGCTCCTGTTTATTTGATTTTAGTTAAACAGTGCATTGCTGATTGATTTCACACACATACACACATCAGAAAAGTCTAACAGGTTTGTAAATATTGGTCCAATATGGCAACTAATCAAGAAATCTCTTGTCCCTAATTGGTCCATTTATTTAAAAGGAGGAAAACCATAACAACAAATATATTACAGCACGATAGAGACAGATGCCTTCCAGCTTATTACAGGACATTCAAGCATTATTTGAAACCCACTGAGATTGTGTGGGCCTACATTGGAAATGTGTGTGAAAAAAAATCCACCCACTATAAATGGAGAGCAAAGAAGAACATAGGGGAAGCAGTTCCTTCAAATAAAAATGAACTCTAATGACTAATGAACATGCCTTACAAACAAATATGCATTATTTTTAGACTAACACTAACAAACATTAAGGCAAAACAGGAAATGTTTAGAGCTTTTAGAGTTCTTCTGTTTATTAACAGTTGGGTTTTTTTCTTCACACATTTTCCAACGTACGCCCAGAAGACTTGAATTTTTTAATGGGGTGATGTAATGAGCTGGGAAGAATCTGGCTTTATCTTGCTGTAATATCTGTGTGGTTTTCCTCCTTTAAGAAAACAGATCAAAGATCAACCCACCAAAAAAGCTGCTAAACATCTATATACAACTGACACTGGTTCTGTTTGACTGCCAATGTAGTTAAAACTGATTTAAGTAATGCTGCTCAATTCCACCTAGAGACTTCACTGTGTCATCTGAGCACTGATTAGATCTATTGAAAATTTCTTATACATACTTTTTGAAACATAAGGCTTCACTGAGCCAGTTACTGGTAACAGTTTTTCAGGGACTTGAACTGGCTACCTCTGCATGTCAAGATTAGCCATGTGTATTGAGGAAATATTTATACATATATTTTTATATATGTACTTCTAACCATAATTTGTCACACTAGTAATTCACGTAACTACATGTTAACTATCTATATTATTTTACCCAGCATTTGTGTATATGGCATAGTGCATTTTATTTTGAGATTTTTTTCCTACATATTTTTATTGGATTTATTTATACTTTATATTTTATGTTGTCCTTATCTTTATGTCTCTGTACAGGTAAAGTTTTCAGATTATAATTACTCTACCCCGCCTGCCCCTTTCTTTATTTGTTTTCCTACCTTTAAAGCGGTAACGTTGTTTGCTTTTATTTGTTTCAACTTAATCAACAGAGTAATTAACAAAAATATGCTTGACATGTGTTCTAACTGATCTCTTGGCCAAGAATTATAGCTGTTAGGAGCAGTTAGGGATCTTTCAGATGCAAAACGTTTTTAATCGATGAAGACTGGTTAGTGGCCAATGTAGGATTATTTTCTCTGCTCCTTCTTGGGACAGCTGGGGTCCAGGTGGTTAGGCAGGTTGCCTTTGCGATCAGAAGGTCGTAGGTTCGAATCCCAGGACTGCTTTTTACACCAATCAGAGCAAGGTAGCTTCACCCTGGGCGACCAACCTCTTCATTTGGGGAATGTGTTAAATACAGAGAAAGATTTTCACTTTGTTCACACGGTGTGTTAAGGTATGTTTTGTCCACGTGTGTCTATAAGGGGACACTTTACTTTAAACCTACCTGTGATGAACAGATAAACGCTGGTTAGTCAGAGCCGGACACGGTGGAGGCCATCGGGGAGAAGTGAAGCTCCGTCGTAGCCAAAACTGGGAGCAGCTGATCAGAGGCTTTAAACAGAAACACAAAGAAAACGCTTCTCACAGCACTCAAAACTCACATTAACCTCCACACCGACTGCTTTTCGACTCCTCCTGTCACACTCTTTCCACCTCCGACTGCCGTTTTTGTCCTAAAATTGCCACATTCCTCTGTTCTACACCGAAAACCGAAATAAAAACAAAGACACCTCCGAGCTACAGCCCCGTCTCCTCTCACACTTCCGCTTCCTGTAATGTGACGTTCTGAAAAAATAAAACAAACATTCGCTCTGATTCATAATGGCGAGCATTTTTGCACAATTTACACAGTTGTCTAACTGCCATTATTTTTTGACAAAAAGCGAAGACAGTCACTAATGTTTATATATAAGTGAGTGCATACGGTGTGAATTTATGTATATGTATGTATACACTGTTATATTGTATGTGTACACAGTGTTCTATACTGACTTCCTGCGGGCGGCGCTGATCTGGAGTGTGTTCAGGAGAAAAGGAGAAGAAGAGAAGTAACGAGCAGGAAGGAAGGCGTACATCAGATAATATAACGGAATAAGAATAAACCGGGTGCCAGGCAGACATGAAGGCTTCTCTAGATCTGGTGCACAGGCTGAGCGCTCACCCGGACTCGCGGTGCTGGTACGTGTCCTGGAGTCCGAAGGGGACTCTGCTGGCGTCCTGCGGGGGGGATCGCGCCGTCCGTGTCTGGGGGAGAGAAGGTAACACCGCACACTGTCCATACCCTTCGTCATCACACACACACACGTCTTTAACACTTTCCACACACTGTCTTCCCTCTTCACACACACCTTTATTACTCACCACACATTGCCACCCCTCCTCACACACACACACACACACACACACACACACACCTTTGACACTCACCACACAGTGCCATCCCTCCTCACACATATACACCTTTAACACTGTCCTCCCTCCTCACTGACCACACACGGTCCCTACTACATTTTTAACACTCACCACACGTTGTCTTTACACACACACACACACACACACACACGCACACACACACACACACACCTCCATTACTCACCACACACTGTCCTCCCTCCTCACACACACAGTTAACACTCACCGCACACTTTCCTCCTCACACACGCCATTAACATTCATCACAAACTTTCTTTTTGACACACACACACACACACACACATACACACACAGCATCACTGTGTTAGGTCAGGAGAATGTTTGCATGTGTGCACAGTTTATGGTTCAGTGTGGATGACAACACTATATCTATCCAACAAAGCAGCCGTTGCACTGAGCCCTGGGTTTGGGGTTTTACTCTTCAAGATTATAGGCTTAAATGCACATATCCATTGTACAGACACATTGTAAATTTCTAATTATACATTTTTATACATATGTCAATATCTGAGATAGTAGATAACATCCTGAAAATCTTGTCCATATCTATTGCATATTTAAAATATTGCATATTTGTGTAGCAACCTGTAAAATTGTTACTATACTTGTAATTCTACTTGTTCATCTACAAGTAATTCCTGATTATAGTCAATACAAACTGTACATTATGTTCATATTACTGTACAGTGAAATCTAGAGAAATTCTGCCCTAGTATTGTGTTCATCAATTCTGCAAATTTCATAATACAAACTAGCCAGAAGTCTCCCCATGTTTTTAATTGAGTTAATTCATCCTGTTCTATTGGTATATCACCATTACTTTTTATATCCTGAAAAGGTTTTCCATTTTTTTCAAGGTTTTTGGTTTCTCACTTCTGATGCCTGAGGTTTAAAGCAGTGGTCCCCAACCTTTATTTCATCACGGACCGGTTTAATATCAGAAACTATGTTCACGGCCCGGCCTTTAAGGAGTGGCAGATAAATATACGTATTTATACAAATAAATGATACGCATAAAAACGGGGATATTTTAAAAATATAATAATGGGGTATCTTTAAAATACAATAATAAACGTAAATCCAATATGTACTCGCAGCTTTATTAACAGCATTTTAACAAGTGTTTTTTTTCTGTGCAGCCCACTGTACCGGTCCACGGCCCGGGGGCCACTGATTTAAAGTACCTTAATAATCATGTTGTGACAATAGAGACGAACCTTTCACAGCAAAATAGTCTTAGATGTGCATTTGAATTGATATGTCCTGGTCTGGTGATGCAGGAGACAGTTGGGAGTGTAAGTGTGTGCTGTCAGACGGACACCAGAGGACCGTCCGGAAGGTTGCCTGGTCGCCCTGTGGGAATTACCTTGCATCAGCCAGCTTTGATGCCACCACCTGCATCTGGAAGAAGAAAGACAATGATTTTGAGGTAAAAGAACACACATACTAGATAGAGTCAATGCTGAAATGCTGTCTTTTTAGGAGAAGAAAACAAATCTTTACTTATAATGAAAGTTAAAGAAGTTTTCTATTTCCC
Organism: Nannopetersius ansorgii; assembly: GCA_037974605.1. NCBI lineage: Eukaryota > Metazoa > Chordata > Actinopteri > Characiformes > Alestidae > Nannopetersius > Nannopetersius ansorgii. Next base: position 6,665,133 of record JBBPDE010000015.1, on the reverse strand, counting down.
TTTCTACTGATCCTTTCTTTATGAAATGTTTGCACAATAAGGGCAGCAGGTGTTTTTGAATTATATTAACATTGACTCAAATATTTAGAGTTTGGCCACAACAGTAATGATATAAAGGAAAGAACTGTGATCTCTCCCTTTGTCAGTCACATGTAGTGCTGTATTAGGCATTCAGGGTTGAGCTGCATTGGCTGTATCAAGATTTTTTGTCTTGTCACATCCATAGATATACAAGTGCAGTAAAGTAATTAAATGATATAAATTAAAGATACATTTAAAAAAGGCTAAACTATGGTAATAAAATATACAAGAAAAAATATATTCCAACTAAACAAATATTACTGTAAAGTGATCTTTAAAGTGTGCAGAATGTAACAGTAGAATATATTTGCTTTAATGGACTGAGACTGTATCTTGCTTTTTTTCAGTGCCTTACAGTGTTGGAGGGACATGAGAATGAGGTGAAATGTGTGGCCTGGGCCCCATCTGGCAATTTGCTAGCCACCTGCAGCAGAGATAAGAGTGTGTGGATATGGGAAGGTTTGTACAGATGGTTCTAGTTTTTCTTGCTTGCAGCTCATATGACTGCTTATCTCAGCACTGTTTCTGGCAAGAGAGAAATTATACATAAGCAAAAGTATGAGTGCACTGTCAAAAGCATGCTTTGTCAAAGGGTAAACATTCAGACAAAGTGTATAGCAAGTAAATATTTTATCAAATGAATAAGCTCTGTTGCTGGTGTCTGTTGTGGCAACTAATAATCTGTACTAGTTAAAGCACAAAGCCAGGTCAGCATGAATTTATCATGAAGCTTTAAAAAAAACCCCAAAAAAACAATACATTCTGATTTGTGGGAACTTGTCTGGTTAGCCAGAGAGAATTCCCCCACTGGTTGTTCGATGACAAGATCAGAGTTCTAGTTCTGCAGTGTAAGTGTAAAGTGTCGATTTGTCATATGAACAGATGCGGTTACACTTGTGAAATGCATACAGTGAAATGCTTTTTCTGGCAGGTTCTCCGCTTGACTGTGCGAAATAAACTTGTTTTTATCTTACAGTGTAATAAATCATATAAAGAAGATAAAATATACTCTAAGGCAGTAATGTATGTTCCATTCTTGTAATAATTGACTTTTACTCTCTTTAGTGGATGAGGAGGATGAGTACGAGTGCGTGAGTGTGGTAAATTCACACACACAGGATGTGAAACACGTAGTTTGGCACCCCACACAAGAGGTAAGGCTGTTTTTGTTAATGTTAACGTTACTGTTTACCTGTTTACAGCGATTGTTAACACTCCAGAAACTAAAGCAACAAGTAAAGCAACAGCTTTGTACACAATTTGTGCATTTTAGAAGATGAACCTTACCTGTATTTTAGCACTAAGCAATATGGACAGAATAATTATAATTATTTACAAGAGTAATTTGTTGTATTGTCAAGGTTTTACTAGTATAACCAATTATACTTATGTTTATATTGCTTAGTACTAAAATATGGACGGAATCATTATAGCTGACTAAAATGGTAACTTGGTAAAATGGTCACTTTCACTTGATGCAGTTGCAATGTGTTAAAGGAATTTGTGGCTAAAAAATAATGTGTTAAGCTTATTTAACTTTTGTGGGATGATTTTATCGTCCTGTTATGTAGTCAAAATATCGTATCCCAGAACATTGTTGATTTCATTAATTTTCTCTCACTACAATGCCCACCATGCATGATGCAAACATCATGCAATCATTAGAATCTTTGGTGTGTCATGCTGCGTTCAGGACAATGGTAAACTTTGTAAATTGTCCATTCACATGATCAACTTGGATAACAATATAGAAGCCTGCTGTAACATCTTCACACTTTGTCCTTACAAGGCCAGTTTCTTGTTTTACATTATGTTTTACATAAGCATTTATGAAGTTCCAGTAGAATATTGGACTAGGTTTAGTTCTTACATACTATGTTTTAAACCTTTTAACAGGTATTTTAATAACGTTTGTACAATTACTGTCTTACCAGTCATGACAGAGGACGCCATGATTGTACTCGTTCAGATATATATATATTTAAAATTTGTTAAGGCCTCGACTTCCGATGTGTCCTAGCTATAGACTAATAAATACAAGCTAGCAGTAGTAGAAGTCTTCCCTTGTCTGGTAAGCAAAACAGTGATTTAGCAGCACAAACTGGACACCAGAGACAATTACAACTGAGCTTGCTAACTTTAGCTGTTAGCTTGTCCTGATGAGTTTTTTATCAGTTGAGTAGCTTGTTCATCTCCTTGTGATGATGATTTCAAGACCGTTACTATAGTTATGTGGCTGTGACAGCAATAACCTTAGCTGTCTGGCATCCTTTTGTATCATCTATGGTGGTGCAATCATCTTTTTACGCATGAAGTGGCTGTTGATTGTTTCAGCCAGAGAGTCCCTTAATTAAAAATGTATTGTGCAGTTCTAATATATTTCCTCTTCTGCAGCTCTTGGCTTCAGCCAGTTATGACAACAAGGTGTGCATTTATAAAGAGGAGGACGACGACTGGGAGTGCCGAGCGACTTTAGAGGGACACACGTCAACAGTCTGGAGTCTTTCCTTTGACCCAGAGGGACAGAGACTGGCTTCCTGTAGTGATGATCGCACTGTGAAAATATGGAAGGAATGCACAGCGGGAGATGGTAAGAGCAAACTGTGATTAAGACGATCACTTACATTAATTACAGACGATTTTGTTGCAAAACTGAGCTGCAAAAAGGAATTGTACAGGCCTTTCCCACTTAACCATCTGTTCTTCTGAATGCCTGGCCTTGTTGCAGGTGACTCGGTTGAGGGTGCCTGGAAGTGTGTGTGTACTCTGTCTGGGTTTCACAGCCGTACGATATATGATGTTGCTTGGTGAGTCTTACAAGAAGTAAATTAGGGTGATGGTTATGCAGTTATGTTTAAGTATGCAGTTTAATAAAATCATTGAAATTGACATTTTCTAGTTGTCAGTTTGCTCTTTTGTAATGCGTGTCTTAACATCTTTGATATTTGTAATTTTTTAGTCTTAAAAGCCTCTTTATAATCAATTGTTTGTTAAAATCCACTTTAAATGTTTAGAATTTTTACCTGATTACCTCATTAATCAAAGTAAGTGACAATCCTGAAATAACAGACTTTCTCACAATAAAGTGTTTATATTGATCCTATAACCTTCCTTCATGTATAGGGATCGTCTGACTGGTGCCTTGGCCACGGCGTGTGGAGATGATGGAATTCGTATTTTTAAGGAAGATATACCTGCTGACCCTGACCAGCCTGTCTTTTACCTTTCTGCTCACGTGCCTAAAGCCCACAGCCAGGACGTTAACTGTGTGGCCTGGAATCCACAGGAAGTAGGTCTGCTGGCCACGTGCAGTGACGATGGAGAAATCGGCATCTGGAACTACCAATCAGACGCTTAACCTGGTGAAGAAACACCCTCTCCAGCGGACTCAGAAAGCACCGAATTTAATCCGTACGTTCATCACAAAGAAACAAAGCTTTAACAGTCACTTTGTGTTTCTTCTACCGAACTGTAAGAACTAATCTGTTCATCTGTTTGGTCAGCACTGACATTTTTCTTTACATTTGTTTGTCTAATGTGTGGAGCATTCTGGCACTCTTGGCCAAAGCTTTGTATACACTTCTACAAATAAAGCTACTAAACAGCGTTCTTTAGGCAGTGCTATAGAAGAACTTTTGTTTCCCCATAGAACCTATTCATGAATGGTTCTTTAGAAAATCGCTTTTTTTATGAAGATGTATGAATGGATTTTTTAAAATAATGTAAAGGTAATGTAAAGAATCATTAAATTGGTACATGACCTTTATATTCTTTAAACCTTTAAAAGGTTCTTCCCATTCACACTTCCGTCCATCAGACATGGTTCTTTAGGGCAGTGGGCCCCAACCCCCGGGCCGCGGACCGCTACCGGGCCGTGGGTCATGTGGGTCATTTGTGTAAATATGCATACGTATATTTATCTGCCACTCCTTAAAGGCTGGACTGTGAAATTAGTTTGATATTAAACTGGTCTGTGACGAAATAAAGGTTGGGGACCACTGCTTTAGGGTACAGCTTCTCAGTCCTGTTTCCTGCTTTAACACACCCACTTCAAACCAGGAAAGGCCTATTAATTAACTGATTAGCTGGCTGGAAAACTACATACAGAGCAGGGGAAACTTCAGGACCAAAGTTGGGAAATACAGATTTAGGAAAGCAAAAGATTTCTATGGCATTGTGTTTTTTTAGAGTATAGATAAATAAATAAAATGTGGCCTGTACAGATTCAGACATTCAAAAAAACAGCCTTTAATTACCCAGTACGTCTTTGTGGAATTTCAACGGAAAGCCCATTTAGTAAATTTTTTTTACATTTTTACTACATTTTAATTAGTAAATAACATTGTGTACTTATGATTACTATCTTAGCATATATAATTATACAATGTAATTAAATATTGATTTAAAAACCCGAATTATGCAGTGTATTCAAACGTTTGGACAGACATGTAGCAAGTACAAACTATTATCTTGCCCTATTAAAAGGTTTTACTAGGATGATGTGCTGTTCAGTGATGTTATTGTTGACCACGTATAGACTTCTAAAGGGACCTGTTCTTAATTTCACTTTCAAATCAAGGTCATGTACTTTAATCTCTGTAGCTAAAATAAAACATATTTGAAGATGCAGCAGTGATGAGTATTGTTTTGGTTTCAAGGGGTAATTTAGCATCTCCAATTCACCTGGCATGCATTTTTGGACTGTGGGACGAAACCATAGTACCCATTGAAATCCCATACAGACAGAACTCGCCACAGAAAGGACCCTCAGCCCCTCAACTTTCTCACTGTGAGCTCTACCCACTGCACTGTCCTAGATTTCACTGTAATCAACAGCTACCCAATATAATTAGTAAAACTATATTTACTATTCACTGACACTGTCAGAGAACACTTGTTAGATCAATAAGAACAAGCTCTAATCACAACAGTTAACGAGACAAGAATGTCTTCTAAAGGAAATGTGGAACATTGACGTATAGTTTTGGGGAAAACATGAGACCTTACACAAATTATTTAAGTATTTGTCTTGAGTATGTTTAATCTTCATATGAAGGTTTACTCCCATCCTTCCTATCATTCAAAACGAGGAAGATGAAGTTAAAGAAAACACGTAAGTCTATAATCATGTTTATTTCTCAAGCATTTAAATTTTGCAAAGGTATAAATGATTTAAAAACGTAACATGTTGCTCCTGTGAAATAGTATAATGGTCCTGAAGGAAAATGTGGATAAAGAAGTTTAATATGTAATATGACCATAACTGATCTTTTGAGTTATTAAAAAGGGAGAATGCATGAACAGCTGTTGGAGGATGCCTTTATTACTGATTCCTGATGAACTGTGATAGATTATGGTTTCCTGCCCTTCTTGCGCAGGGACTGGCCTTCTCCTGAGAAGGCGATGAAGTTGCTGACGGAGTCATCCTATGAGTTTAAGTACAAAGAACAAAAAGTCAGTATAAATTATAATTTGACTTCGAGGTATATGTGTTTGAATCTGCCATTTTAAATACCTCCTCTGTTCTGCGAGGCTGTGGTTTGGAGTTTCTGATGAATGTGATCTTCCCAATCTTGAAGTCGTAGTTTGGAATGCCCCTGTCATTTTTGACAACAGAAATGCTTTGTGAAAAGTCCTCTAATACTGAAAGGTGGCCACTTGAGAGAGGGAGGACGCGTGTTCTCACCGTTTGATGTCATTAGGGTCAATACGAACAGGACTAGGTTCAATTCCTTTCTTCTTTCCATCAAGACGGTTCCCAGAGCCTGTGAACGCCTGTAGAATTGGAGAGAAGACAGAAAGGATGACTTGATTCAGTTTTAGCTTTATAATCTCTATGTTATGAGTCAGTAATTGGTTTTGTAAAAAAGAGAACAACAGTGTGAGTTTTGCTTACTCTAAATCCGAGGTCCATATCATAATTGCTGGGGTCTGTCTCTTCCTCCTGAAATCAGTTTAATCTATTATTATTATTAGGTCTCCATAATTAAGGCTACTTTGTCATCAGCAGCTATGTACATGTACATAGTGAGATGAGACAATTCTCCATGGACCACAGTGCAACATACAACATTCAGCAGAGTGCAGGTCAGAACAGACAGCAGTCTATAGATAAATAATAAACAGTGAGGACATTACGTAAACCTTCGGGAGTGATGAGTACTGCACTAGAGGTATGATTCCTGCACAGGAGGCAGTTACAGCGTTGAACAGAGTACCAGGGGTGACAGAAAAACTACAATAAATAGACAATAAATAGGCAATGTAGTCGTGCAACAGCAATGTGAGTGGGATGTGAATCTTTTACCAGGATGATAATATTGCAGTATATCTATATATTATTGCACATGAGAATCCTATTGGAATCATATTCCAGAATCATATTCTTATTGCACATGACAGTTAGCAGCAAACCCCAATGAGCAAGTGCAAAACAACAGTGACAGGTAATTAGGGTGCCTATACTGGCAGTAAACTGGAGAGATCAATGCACTTGGAGAACATTAACTGCCAATTCTGTTACATCAGACCCTGCACGCGCAGAAGTCATGCTGAGTAAGAGGGGAAAGCCAGAGAGAATGAGGTTAATTGTGCTCCATTAGACTCCTGGCCTCGGCTGGCATCACCTGAGACCGAAGATGTGATCTCCTGAGGATAGTGCCAATGCTTAGACAGCTGTTCCACTTGGGAGACCATAGATTAATTAATTAGCAACAAAATAATGTTATACTATATAAATGATATTATATAGAATTAAAAGTGAAATCATACCGCTGGTTCTTCATGATGCTGTGTGGGCCTTTCGGGCTCTTTATAACCAAGGGGAGCATCAAAGTCCACCTAAAATAAATAATAAAAAACTAAATATGATGTAATAAAATTAAACAAAAAAAAGATGTAACAGGGTCACATGATCTGTGCAACAACTTGCCAATGTAACACTCTTACATTCATATCACATTCGATGATGGACACTGCTTTGTCAGGTTTGGTCTCCATGACTCGAAGCTCATAGATCTGAAATAGAGCAACATTTGGTTTAGAGTATTTGTTGAATAAAAACAAAAGCATTTAATTCAATTAATAAAAATAAAAACAGATTGAGTGACTTCTGCACATGCTGACCTTTTCATTATAGTTGATGGCAATGACATCACCCGTAGTCAAACAGGCGAAATTTCTCAAGGCATTTTCTAATCTGTAAAAAAACCCCACAACATATAATATCTATACAGTTGGCAGAGCAGTAACGGCTGATATCTCAGGTTCTCACCCAGTGCATGATTTTTAGCATTGGGAAGACGATGGGTGCTATGAGCTACACAGAATTACTTACACAGCTTTAGGGTTTGTGATATCTAAGAAGTCTGGACTCTGAGGCTGAAATTTGGAGTATGTTGCCACCATGAGATTGACACTCTCTACCTGGACCAAACCTCCTTCCTCCAATAGCAGGTTCTGCATCATCTGTGGGGGGAAGATCATATAAGATCAAACCTATAGCTCATCCAAAAATATTTGTTTACCCATTTACCAGAAATTCTAATTCCTTTACCATAACAAATCTTACCGCTATGGTCATTAACAAACATTAGCTGCTATCTCATCTTCTTACCCAATGGGGAAGGTAACAGATCCCTTCATCAGCAACAAACTCCAAGACGCCACAATGGGTCATTCTGTCTGAGTTTTTATT
>JBBPDE010000015.1:6637728-6651251 GCA_037974605.1 Nannopetersius ansorgii | reverse complement strand
ATCGGTCCTTGGTATCGGGGGACTTTTAACGAGTACGAGTACTTTAGAAAATGTGGTATCGAGGCCGATACCAGATATCGGTATTGGTGCATCCCTAATACGTAATGTTGTAATCTGAAATATAACTTTTCTTTGAGAAAAATAGTGCCTTACCGTAAGGCAGTGAAGGTATAGACCAAATTCTTCACAAAGCTATCATAAAACAGTATGTCAGTTCATATAACAGCTTTTTTGAGGGAACTTTTAGAGTTAGCACAGCACTGTCGATCTTAACCTTTAAAGGTTTCCAGAAATATATTTAAAAAAAAGCTGAATTCCTGTCTGATGTCTGAAATCTGCCCCCTCAGGGTGCATTGGAGAGAAGAATTGAAAGACAGCGAGCCAAAAGAGAGTGGGAGGCGCGCAGGTCAGTCACTTTGAAATGGCTGAAGAAATGCCATTTATTAGTGTAATTTCAGCTGAGCACACTGATGCTCATATCAACATGCTCATCACATCTTAAAGGCACATGTGTTAACAGGAGGGAGATCCTGTTTGACTATGAACAGTATGAATACCATGGTACCTCAGTGAGTATCTGTGTCGTTGAATTTGTCATGACTGATTTTTAAATGCTCTTATAAGTGACTGCTGTTAAATTATGTTAACTTATTTGAACTTTAACTTTGTTTTTGTCTTGTATAGGCTGCAATGGTTATATTTGAGCTGGCTTGGCTTATGACCAAGGACACTAAAGATATGCTTTGGTAAGATTTATGACTAAGATCGTATGTTTCTGTGTATATCTGTATAATGAAAGTCATATAGAAATCTTTGTGACTTTTACAGGTGGAGCATCATTGGTCTAACTGATCAGTGGGTTCATGACAAAATCACCAAGTAAGGATCATTCCTTTAATTTTTAGCAATGTCTGTGTGTGTTTTTGTTTTTGTTTGTTTTTCTTTTAATGATCTGATTGTGTTCCATGCTAATCTTACTTTTTCTTTACTAGCATGAAATATGTAACAGACATAGCTACTCTGCAGAGGCATGTCTCTCGCCATAACCATCGCAATGAGGATGAAGAGAACTCGCTTTCTATTGACTGCATGAGGGTCTCTTTTGAATATGAGTATCCTTTTTAGTTTTGCCTTTTGAATATGTTGTAATATTTGTGGGGTGGGAGAACAAGTCCAATCACAGGATCGGCCTGGCGAATTAAGGAGGAATGTAGCTTAAGGTTATTTTAAATAACTTATTTTAAAGGGAAAAAAAAGAATCAGTATCTTAAAAGAAAGTGGTATTGTGTTTGTAGTTTTGCCTCTTTATGTCAGAACCCTTAATTGTATGCCCCAGCTTGAGACTTGCTTTGTACCAGCACTGGTCACTGTATGAGAGCATCTGTAACTCTTGCTACACCTCCTGTAGCTTTAAACTCTGGTCTATCAATGGCCAGAAGAAACTGCAGGAGTTCCTGGCAGATATGGGGTGAGTTCACTTTTTCCATTAACTGCCCCTACATTGTCTTCTGCATAGGATGGCAATGTGATGTCTGTTTCTTTTCTTTTTTCTTTTTTAACTGCATCTCTTATTTTGACAAGAGTTAAAGCAATTAATAGTTAAAATCCTGTCTTTACATCTTATTATATGCTGACATATAGCCAGTTAGTGCTGGGGAGACTAATGTTCATGTTTTCTGTAGATCCTTAAAATTAAGTAAGGTTATATAATGTCATTTATTTCTTTTATTATATTAAGCCTAAAGATTGAGTTAGAAACAGTCATTGCTCATTGCACAATCAGGCAAAACAAATATCCAGCTGATCGAGGGCTACCAAGCTATCAGGTTTCTTGCCCTTTTTTTTTTTTTTTTTTGAGACAGGAAAATTGTATTATTTTTCTGTTTGTATTAAAGTAGTCTATTTATCTCTGTTTTGTTAGTCTTCCACTCAAACAGGTGAGACAGAAGTTTAATTCCATGGACATGTCAATTAAGGAAAACCTACGTGAAGTCATTGAGGAGTCCTCCAACAAATTTGGGTGAGCGCAAAGAAGGTCCACTGATATGTGAAGTTTAATGTTGTAAAGTACTTGCAATCATTAACTCAGTTAAAAAGCCTTTTGCTCATTTGTGTGTGCGTTCCAGAATGAAGGACATTCGCGTACAGACATTTAGTGCACACTTTGGCTTCAAGAACCGTTTCTTGGCCAGTGATGTGGTGCATGCTGCCACAGCCCTGCTGGAGAATGTGGAGAAAGATGAGAGCGCTACTGACAACTTCATCAAAGCCCTGGATTGCCTCTCAAGGTAAGTGTAAACAATGGCAGCCATGCATTATGTTTCTGTAGACTCGTATTTAAATGATGCCTTTTGCTAAATATGCATGATGTTTGTGTATTGCAGGAGTAACATAGAGAGGCTGCATTTGGGGATTGATCTGGCAAAGAAAAAACTCAAGGCCATTCAGCAGACAGTAGCAAGCTCTATTTGTACCAATCTCATTCTCTCACAAGGGCCCTTCCTTTACTGCCATTTACTGGAGGTAAAGATACACTTTTTTCAGATTCCATTCTCTGTTGTTTCTTTTAAAGCAAAGTTTAAGGTTGGCTGCGTATTGGACGTTCATTTTTTCCTCACTGTTTCTGTTCTCACAAATGACCTCTAATTCTTATTTAATTATTAATTATTAAGTCTTAATAATTCAAATTGTGCTTTTTAAACATTTTATGAAATGTCCTGTTATTATTCCTATTTTTTGAATTTCAGGGAACACCAGATGTGAAGCTGTTCTCCAAGCCGTTGGCACTCACTCTACTCTGCAAATACCTGCTTAAAGCCTTTGTCTGCTCTGTAAGCAATACAAAAAAATACAAATTCTACGTTTAGCAGTTTGTCTATGTTGGTGAAAGGAATAGTAAGAACTAACCCTGCATTGTCAGGTCTTGAGTGGACTATAATGGACCAGAGTAATGCAGCATAGTAGTTTTGTATATAGAATACAGAAAGCTTTATGTAATATTTATGTAATTTCAAGAGTTTAATGTAAAATGAGTATTAATGCACTCTTACTATAGTTCTTCCAGCAGGAAGTGTAAGGGTTTTTTCTGCCTTTGTGTATTAGACCCGGAATAAGCGCTGTAAAGTGTTGCCACTCATTATGGCTGCTCCTATGGATGTGGAGAAGGGTACCGTGATAGTTTTGGGCATTCCACCAGAATCCGAGACCTCTGACAAGAAAAAGTAAGTGTGCACAAATCAGTGAAAGAAAGATGGCGATGGTACATATAATTAAAGTATTATTATTAAAGTAATGGTGATGTGCATATAATTACGATTTTGTTTATGCTTCTCTTGTCAGCTTTTTTGGCAGGGCCTTTGAAAAGGCTGCTGAGAGTACAAACTCCAGGACGCTACATGATCACTTTGATACGTCCGGTGAGTAAAATTTCATATTTAAACCACCAGGTGGCAAACCTGCCTCGCTCTCACACGGATTATTTTGGCACTGAAAGTGCACTTGAGCACCTGCCCTCACTCTCCACAGGGAATACAACCAGTACAGCTTGGCTTAGCCTGACCTCTTTGATTAAACGGTAGTAGTTAACATGCCTGTAGCTATTTGAGTCCTCCAACTCCAGCCATTCAAGCATTATATGCCTCTTTCCATAGACCCAGATAATCTTAAATTTAGATTATAAAATATTTTCAGAGGTAAATGTCTATTGGCATTGTTATAGAGGTGTTGATTATACAGTCATATTAATTGAGTAATCTAGCAATTATCAATTAAATTGTTTAGTTTGAGCCCAAGAATGAAGATAGTCCACTTGTTGGAAAGTTTATAGAACTTAAGAAGTTAGAGGTGCAAGACATGGTAGACCACTAAATAAACCGCCAATAAAAAAAAATAAGTAAATAAATTTCAAATAAACAAAATCCTCAGATATTTGTTCATGACTCATTGCAAAAAAATGATTTTAGATGTGAATAATTTGTTGGTGAAAGTATAAAATGGACACCACCAAAAAAATCACCCTTTTGACTGAAAAATTAGTAAATCAAAGTGGTCACTTACTTTTGCACAGTTATTTAGTTTGTGAGATTTAATTAGTAGCAGTCACAACAATACAGACTCACAGACCTGCCTCATAACCATACTGACACATGTTCAGACTAACCATAAGTCATGAGCGGAGACACTGGTAGAATTCTCACATGTGAAGTCAGTTTGGTGTTACATGCCATTCCTTAACCTATCAGCTCTGAAATCCCAGAGCAAGCACAGACACATGTTCCCACTGCCTTACTGCAAGGTCTTGTTCAACAAGTGTGAACTTGCTTTCTAAAATATTTACTTTTTTCCCCCCTTCCTTTTAGTTATTGAGCTGAAGATGGAGGACAGAGGGAAGTTTCTTGATGCGCTCATCACTCTCCTGTCATAAGGCCCCATTGCGTGCTAGGAGCCTTCCTCAGACATCTCTCGTCATCAAAATGCCGGGACATCGATATCCTGTATGACTGTATTGAATTCCCACGTATCACTGAACCTGAATACTGGAAGAAAGCTCAAAACACGCTCACTCATGCACGCACGCACACACAGCCCCTCCATGAATGGAATTTTACACACCTTGAGAGCAAATGTGAAATTCGCCATGCTCCCAGCCACTTTGGTGCCAAATTCATTTCAGAGCTCTGGTCTGTGAGAGCTGCCCTGCTGAAGACCTTGACCACTGGCTGGGCACCCATTATTTCTCTGCAGGTGTTTTGCTCATGTGATGGCAGGCACACAGACCCTGCATGTGTATTATACTGTACAGTTGGTTGATGGTTTTGTAGCATAAATGTGTTTTTTATGTGTGACTATTGTGTACTCAGCAATAAATTAACTTTTAATAACATAACCTAGTGGGAAAGGCACCGTTTGGGTTTTTTTGGCAGTTCCCATTTGTTCTCACAAGAGTGAGACTTTCTCTTGCTGGGATCTGCACTGCACCATCAGTATGAAAAAGAGCAAGGCCCGTTCGTGAGCAAACCAAACCTACCGTGGCAGCTCACAAAAAGCTCAATGGGAGCAGCGGTAGCTCTTATAAGTAAACTTTTTTTTTCTCTCAAATTACATATTATATTGTATATTCTTACAAAGTGCAGTTCTTAACATTACATTTTGCCTGTGGAATAGATAGTGCCTTTGCAGAATCTCTGCTCTGATCATTATGTGAACTGGTGGGAACCATTGCATTATAATACAAACAACTGTTCTGCTGACACAAATATTTTTGTGAAACATAAGTGGGCCCTTTAGTTAACCTCGCATCCAGCTTGAACTCGAATGCAAAGCGAAAGAAGGCGTTTTGATAAAGACTGAATAGCTGGTGCTGTTGAAATAGTTAAACTATCGTTTTATTTACATTTTAATACTGCTGGTGAGCCAGCTCTCGTACCCTCCCCATCCTCCTAAATGCCTCTTTGACAGTTTTTTTTTTGTGCGTGATTCATTGACTTAGACTTTAAGGCAGCTCTGCATACAGTCCAGCACTCTGAAGTGCATGTTTGAATGTGATACATTGACTTGAATTTGACTTTTTGTTTGTTTTTGTTTTTTTTTTAAGCAAACTATAGAAATGGGGCACCAAATTAGCTTCATATATACACTGAGGAAAGCGCCTGCCCCCACCCTACTAATGACTGGGTGGAGGTGTTTATGTTGTAGGTTATTATCGTGGAACGAGCCAAATAACCGTTTATTCTTTCTCTACGGGTGGTAAGAGCTCCTATCGCTCACCCGCTCTTCCTGCTGTCTCTCTCCCGCTCTCACACACTTTCTCACATTCTCTGTCTTTGACATTCTCTGAAGTACACTATGTATTCTTTAAACATTTTGATGCAGTAACGGGAAAACCGAGCTGTTTCACTAGTTTCCACAGTGACCAACGGTCTTTATGTAGTAGTGTGTGTCAGGAAGGTGAGATAAGGATTTAAATGGGGCAAATTCTACTGGTTTTGAATATGGAAGACAGGAGTAATGCATGGTACTGTAAGAGCATTAACATAAAATCAGTATGAGTTAATATACACTATATATTCTATATGTTTGCTGTTGTATTTCTTGCTGCTACTTTAGACGTGAGGCTGCTGGTGGTCAAATGGTTAGGGAGTTGCCCCTGTGATCAGAAGGTTGAGGGTTTGATTCCCAGGACTGATAGTGGCAGCACTGAGCTACCCTTGATCAAGGTACTGCCCCCACACACTGCTCCCTGCCCCCCATTCATCCATCCCTCATACCGAATATGTGGGATTTGTATGGGGTTATTTTTTTATTATTATTATTTGAACTCAAAAGTATTTATATGTACACATCAGTCTGAAAGGATTTTCTTCTGGTGTTTTTCATCTCACATGTTTTCTGGTCAGCATCTGCGCTCAGATTCACGTGATTTCCAGCAAAGGACCACAGGTCTCTGTAGACTGTCTAATCTCCCAGAATGAATCATGGTAATAAGTCCAGCGAAAAGCTGCAGTTTCTCTTTCTCAGCAACAGAGCACTCTCCTCTCCAACACGTACGGCAAAGGATTTATTTCCCTAGTCGCCTTGTATACACACACAAACACGCTCGAGGGGATTAGATGTTGAACTGTGGCTTTTCTTTTGTGATGATTCATTCCTTTTGAGGTCTGTTTACTTTTGTTTGTAGCATTAGCGGGGCTGAGGAGCAGCTGAGTTACACTCCTCAAAGTAAAGGTGCCAAAAAGGGCCCTTTAGAGCAATGCCGTAGATGAACCACTTTTGGTTCCCTAAAGAACCCTTCAGTAGAGGCTTCTTTATGAGAGAATGAAGAATCTTTAACATCTAAAGAACCTTCACAGGTTCTATACAAACAGATGCTTTTTTCTTTTTACAGTACTGTGTAAATTTGTCGGTTTCCATAATCAAAAATGCATAATACATATACTGAACACAAACTCTTCCCAGATATATTATGTGCTTCCTGTAAATGCCTCCAAAGTTCAGTCTTAGATGTTGGTTGTGCAGCAGAATCCCTCTCTACTGACAAAAGCCTCAGAGAGCATCTCCATCTTCTTGCACTACTCCTGTATAAAGATTTTAGCAGTTAGAACTCTACTCTGGTCCTGAAACTCGTATGTTACCTCAAAGTGTAAGTCGCTTTGCATAAAAGTCGCTGCTGAATGAATGTCTGCCACTGCAGTTTTGCTGTTCTAGTTCAGATGTTCTTTTGTGTCAGTTTCCTTTTGTTAGTAACGTCTAGAACAGCTACACGTCTTTTCAGACCCACAGCAGTAAGCCATCTTCTCACAGTGCAAGTAATGAAAATGACACCTGGATTTTTATCAGATTTAAAGTGACAGCAGAGCTTGACTTTCTCCTCTGTTTTCAAGGACTAAAGCTTAAAGTCCTGTTTATTTGATGGGGACCGATTTAGTGGCCTACCAAGTGTTGTACTGTTTTTAGGGGATTTTCTCTCTTTATCTTTTTATCAATAATCAAAGTCCAAAGAGCTCTCCTTTGGCCAGTTTAGAGACTTATGAGATGAAAATGTGTGAGTTCCTGGTAACTGGTTGGATCTGAAGTGAGAAGAGGTTAAGGTAGCAGTAGAAGGGGCAAGAGCAGACTGGGTGAATTAAATGCTGAATAATTTGATGACATAAATAGATGCTTTTCTGTCATTTTTTGTAAAATATATCCACTGCTTTCTTTCTGACACTGAAAAGCTGCTGGCTTGCCATTAATGGCTTTAAATTAAAAAAAAATTGTCTCTAACTTTTGCACAGTACTGTATGTTCAAGCCAAGAAGCCTTTAGCAGATGTTGTTTAACAATGTGCAAGCTGGAGTACTATTTGGACCACTTTTTATTTAGCATGGTTAACTTTTTTTATCTGTTGCTCTTGACTTTGGAGCATAGCTTTTCTTTTCCAGACTCAAGCAACTGGTAACTTGCCTTCCAGTTGTTTTTCTCCTTTCCCTTTCATGCAGTCCTTGAGTGGTCTGCTATCATCTATAGGATTAGCTGGACTGGATGATCAGGGACAATAGAAGTCATCGCTGCGAGGCAGCCTCACACTGGGTTGCCTGTGTTGTGCGGAGCAGCCGCCCTTGTCTTGGCCTCATCTGCTCCTATCTGGGCGTAGGAAAGAAAAATAAAAACAAAAAGGCCTTATTAATATCCTTTTAGATTCTCTTGGACAACAATGCGATCAGATGAGAAGACAAAAGGGACATTTGCTGAAGTCTCCTACTGTTCAGATATTTTTCCCCAGTCTCGCATATGGCCCCTTTTGAGTCTTAGTAGTGGACTATAGCCTGAACTTGACCGTTTCTTATCCAAGTTTAAGCCTCTTCTCATTTTTGATGCTGTAATTATTATCGTTTTTACTAGAAGCATTTCATGTCTTCTTTTGGTTTACTGTTTTTTCTCCTACGGCACTTTAGGAGGATCACTATTAAAAGTCAACTGTGCCAAGAAATATTAACTTTAATGCAATTAAACACATTTTCTTCTTTGTAGGGGAAGAAGGTGGTTTGAGTGCAGCTCTTGTGCCTGTCGCAAAACATTTAACGGTTTGAGAAAGTTCAGCCCCTCTTGGCGAAAGAGATCGTCTCAGATTGAACTAAATGCTCTCCAGACTGATTTATGTGAATGTACAGCTTGCACAGATGTGAAACATCCAGGAATGCTGGGGGGAATGGGGCGGCGTTCCAAAAGTACACTTTATGTTAGAGGAAATTAACTCTTCGCCCTCAAAACTACTTGAAATTATGAAATCGAGAGGGCCAGTCTTTGCTTTCTGATGTTTGGTAAACAGCAGTGACCTCCCCCTCAGGTCACACAGTTGTATGTAAGTTGTTAGTTTTGGTGTTTCAGTCAAATGTTTTAGGATTTTCTAAGAGGAAAAGTATCCCACATCCTCCACAGAGAACACACTTCTTCACATTGTAATGTACGGTTATGGCTAAATAGCTCAAGTCAACACGCTATTAAAATTAATCATAAAATGAGCTCTGTGCAGACGTTAAGGCACATTTCATATTTTATTTGTTAGGATTTTTTGACATTTATTTCAGTTAATAAGCAGAAACTGTAACATTAAAGTTTGTTCCTTAAAGACTATTTACAAAACAGTGAACCTGAGTTTTGTATGTAATGCTGATGATGGTAAAATACTGGTAAATGTGAAACTACTTCTGCTTTGAATAATGTGCTTTGAAAAACTTTCCATGGAATAAAATAATGGAAGAAATAAAAGAATCCATAGAAAATTGATAAATAAAACTGAAGTGCAAATGTTTAAAAGAAGGTGGGGGAGAGTAGTGCCATTTTAGCAACTTTTTAAAGTGACAGTTGGTGCAGATCTGATACTGGTGGGCAGTTTTGGAATAAAATATGGAATAATAGAACTTTATGAAATAGAACATTATGGAATAAAACAATTTGAATAGAACATTATTGAATGATAGAACATTATGGAATAGAACATGGAATATTTGGCTCTCTCTTTGTCAAAGGCTTTCAATAAATAGGTTTTAGACCATATCTCAAATTTTTATAACACACCATGCAAGCATAATTTTAGCACTGAGGGAGCTTTTAGAAATTTTTTTTTAAATTCTTAAATTCTTAAATATTCTTAAAATTCCCTTTTAAGCACTGTCTCATTAGTGACGGTGCAAGGGTTCATGTCAGTGTGCAGGGGTGATTTAATTAAAACAGGTGAGAATGGAAGCCCAGCTTCCAGTGGTGTGTGTAAGGACTGGGTGTGTTGGTTCTGTTCTTGCTTCAGTCAAGTGGATGTTGCCCCATCTGTATTAATGGGGTGGCAGAAGGCAGAGTGTCTGTAGCAGAATGAAGTCATCTTCATATAAACTCTTTCTCTGCTGCACGGTTCACATGGCGTTGTTTCTCAGTGGGGGGCTTAAGGCCGTGACAAATCTCATACACTTTCAAAAGCTGTTCCAGCATTCCATGTTCCACGCTGAACATGGTGGAATTCATCTCTAACTGGTGAGTTTCTGCTGTGGCTGCATGTCAGAGTCAGCTTATCAAACTCTCCTTTGCTTCTTGAAATAGACTTAGCTCGTATCTTTGCCACAGCTTGGCCACTTACTGGGTCAGTTTTTCATTATTCAGAATTGGAAAACTTAGAAACTTCATTTATACAATGACTGCACGGATGCACAGAGACACAAAGGCAAGAACAATATACAACAATAAAACTCATATAAGTCAAAATTATATTCTCAAAAAGTATATGTTCCTCATAAAGCTAATTCTACATTTAGGATTCTTGACTTTTCAAGTTGTTATACTTTTTAGCCATTTTGATATAAGGATTTGTTTTTTAGATTTAAGGTTTTGTTATTTAGATTCATTGCGATTTTCTCACTACCAGTAATTGAGTGTGAGTCAATGAACAAACACTGACAGGGTCTTCATATATTTTGAAGTACAAATCAGTCAAACATTCATTAAGCAGAATTTCTTATCGCCACCACATCATGTTCGTAACTCACTCAGTTAGAATGCAAGAAGGACCAGGCCCTTTCTATAAGAATACGTAAACTTTTAAGAAAGTATTGTACCATCTGCAAGATCTTCATTAATCCAAGTTCAAGTTTATTTATACAGCATGCTATACACAAAAGGTAATTTAATGTGTTTTACAGGAATAGAATAAAATAAGAAAAAAATACAATAATGGAAGAAATAATAGAAATAAAAGAATGCATAGAAAAGTGCAATAGAAGTGCAAATGTTTAAATGAAGGTGGGGGAGAATAGTGACATTTTAGCAGCCTTTTAAAGGTTCAATTGGTGCAGATGAATAAAATATGGTATAACAGAACATTATGGAATAAAACAAGCATGCATTCATAAGTATAAGAAAGGTCTGAATACTTGTTTCCTCTCACTGTAGTTTGCGGATATAAATCTGACAGTAGGCAAGGGAGTTGAATCAGGTGTATGTGTCTCCAGGACTGGAAATGAAAAACCCTGTTCTATTACTTTTTTTTCTGTTAAAAGACTTCTGTAGGCTTCCACAGCCTTTCAGCATACAATGTTCTACATTCTGATGCAGCCTGAATTGTCTGGCAAAGCAAATTCCACATTGACACAGGTGCAGCCGTTGCTTACACAAGTGTTCAGTCACATACACAGCTTGCATAATCTCCATTGCAAAGCAAATGCCAATAGTAGGAGAGACTCCAGATTAGTTGCATATGAATCGATCGTCACCATACCTGATGACAAGGATCAGCTAGATAGGCGTAAAGCCCCAGTCTGTTATCAATGGAGCAGTGGAACTGCACTCTCTAGAGGGATGGAGCTCCATGCAGTTCCTTTGGGATGATTTGAAGTGGTGTCTGTGATCCAGAATGAATGATCATTCATCAGCTCCTGACCTCACTAATGGTTGAAGAAAGTCAAATAGAGGTTGTTCTTGCAGCAACGTTGGTGGTGAGGGGAACACCCTATTGATACTCTTGAATTCAGAAGAACTGTCTGCTGAGACTGCAAACATTTGGACTTATAATGTATTGTTCTCATCAATTAACTTTCAATGCTTTCTTTTTTTTGTACAAAAACATATATCAGAATGAAGTGTATGAATTTATATAGTGTATCATGAAAGAACGCTTTACACCAGCTACTGAAAAAGTGATTGCACTTAGTGAGATCCAGGTACTGATGTCATCCCTAAGCTACTGGAGGACATTCCATTGCTCCAGAGAGTGCAGCTCCACTGCACCACAGCCCAGTGGGGGGTTTTATATCCCCCTCTAGCTGATTCCTGGCGGTGGGCACGGTGACCTTAGTCTCATGTGCAGCTGCTCCCATTCTACTGGTCAGTGCTTTTCTTTGGAGATAATACAGGCCCTGTGTGTGCAATCAAACACCTGTCTCTGCAGTGGGTGGGCCTTTAAGTAGCTGAATTCACCAATTAGAAAAGCTGCCCAGATACTTTTGGATATATAGTGTATATTAGAGTGCAGAAAAATAATCAGACCTACTTCTGCAAAGGTCAGCAGGGCAGGAAGCAGGAAGGAAGTCCATGGGGAGGAGCAGGAAAAAGTAAGTGTATGTGTGTGTGGGTGTGTGTGGGTGTGGGTGTGTGTGTGTGTATGTCACATTAAGCAACATTATGATTTCCACATTGAAGGCAATTATGGCTTGTACTGTGTTATCTCCTAAGAAAACAGAGAACAATTGGATGCTCTGGAGCAGCTGCACATGAGCCTACGGTCACCATACCCACTGCCAGGCATCAGCTAGAGGGGATATACACATGGGATATACATGGGCCAATGTTTGATCATTAGTTTTGGATCACAAACACCACTCCATCTCATCCCAAAGGAACTAAGGAGCTCCATCGTTTCAGAGAGTGAAGTTCCACTACTCCACAGACCACAGACTTGTGTTATTAATGGGTGCAATTTAAAATATTAGATTAGATTAGATTAGATTAGATTAGATTAGATTAGATTCAACTTCATTGTCATCGCACCATATACAGGAAGAAACCCAATGACACAGAGTTAGCATCCAACAAGAAGTGCTGAAGAATGTTGTATTTTATAAGAAAAGTGCAGATAAAGAGGAATAAATACAGCAGCACAACAATACTATATCTACAGTATGTTCAGATACATTATGTGTGAGGTGATGAGGACCATTTGAAGAGGGGTTCTTACAACAAGGTGGTGCTATGTCAGAGTTAAAAAAAAAAATGTAATAAACATAAGAATAAGAAAACACACAAATTGGCACATTTGAATAATGAATAAAATAAAATTAGTAGGTGAAACAATTAAATATTAGGGGGTGTCAATACCCTTGGACATATAATGTGCCACCTACATTGGGTTATTGAAGTTCACTGTTTATTTTAATGATTCTGTAGTAAAAGAACTTTATTTTGGGAGTGTCGTGTGCAGTCCCTGCTACCAGACAATTGGTCATGTGGTCCAGAGAGTGAGAATGCAAACTAAGCATGTTTGTAGAGTGTGAGTTGACTGGGCGTCCTATCGCCGTGGCAATCATCTCCGTGACGGGATAACAAACGGTCAACCGTGGGAAGAGGGAAATGACTTCTGACCTCCAGAGGGCAGAGGCCACCTCAAGCGTCATGAGAAAGCGTTGTGCAGTTGTGTGTGTGTGTGAGTGTGTGTGTGTGAGTGCGTGTGTGACGCAATGGCCACCTCACAAATGTCGTAATAAGTTAGCCACAGATTTCTGCTGAGAATAGCCCGGAAGTACAGGTTCTATCAGTCAACTTACCACGAAATTATAGTTCAAATATAGATTATATGAGTATTTGAGTTGCAAAAGGAAGCTAAATGCTGTAAATGTAAATGTAATGAAGATACTTTTTCAATATTAATATTTGGCAAATAATTTAACTTTCAATATCTCATCATTTAAAAACCCTTTGAAAGGGTTCACTCTGTCATATGTGAACACACCACAGCACACAGTGTGAACAGCACGAAATTCTTCCTCTGCATTTAACCCATTCACCGAG
>JBBPDE010000015.1:6603131-6613196 GCA_037974605.1 Nannopetersius ansorgii | reverse complement strand
ATACATATATATATACACACACACACACATATATATATAGTCCTTTTATTCTTTTGTTATTTTTATTCTCTCTCACACACTCTGTTCTCTGTGTGTCAGGCAGATGTGTGTGTGGAAGAATGAGAGGACACACCCAGTCAAATAGGCCTGGCAGAGACACGTCGAGGGAGGGAGAGTGGGGGTGTTGAGGGGTGGCCTCGTGCAGCAGAGTAAAAAGAGGGCGTGTCTGAAATAAAAAGAAAAGCTGGTACGAAGTGTTACCTCCAGCACACCTGGCAGCTGCAGCGCGACCGGACGACGACGACGACAAGACACCGCGCGCCTTAAAAGATTTACCCAGGACCTCCGACGAGAGACAGAGAGAGAGAACGAGAGAAGGAGAGGAAAAAATGAGGGACGCTGCGAAAAGAAGAAGTGGGGAGCAGAAACAAACGGGTAAGAGTGAAAATCCAGAACCTCAGGAAAGTTTCTTCACGGCTTTTTCTTCTCCTCTTTCTTTCCCTTCTTTCCTGTACGACGACGTTCTTCCTGCAGTGTGACAAAGTTTTTATGTGCTGACTCACAAATGAACTGCTACTCGCTAACAGTTCCACCTTATATTTTCTGCCGCATTTAAGGTGAAACGTGGAAAACTGCTCTGGTTAATGTGAATAAAACAGCGATTACATGTGTAGTTTGTTAAAAATTCGTTGTTATTCGACTCATGAGAGTGCTTTTACTCTACTGCTCTGCTCATTGGATCTTAAGGCTCCTCCCTCTTTCTGAACATCACACTCTACACTCCTGCATTAGAGCCCCCCTACTTCTAAACTCTACAAACTCTTGCATTAGAGCCCCCTCCATCTAAACTCTTCAAACTCCTGCATTAGAGCCCCCTCCTTCTAAACTCTACAAACTCCTGCATTAGAGCCCCCCTCAGAACACTCCTCTGGTTGTCACACTGTACTGTAAGTCGCTTTGGATAAAGGCATCTGCCAAATGAATGTTATGCAGTGTTATATCATCAGATAATCGCTTTTGCGATATTTTTCACTGCAATACTGTTATACTGATGAGAGGCTGCAATATGCAAAATGAGCCTCTAATTATTCAGTGTTTCTGACAGGATGACCAATCACAGCTCCAGGTGAGTTACTAGATGTTATGAGTTACATTTAATCCATCCAAGGTGTCGTTTTTAACCATTTAGGATGTTGTTGAATAAGGATATTTGAAAGTGTTGGTTTTGTGACATCACAAAAACTGCTTTGAAAACAGCTGTTTTTTCTAGCTTATTGTCCCTATATGGAATGTATTTGATGTGAGTGAATGTTCATTTTGTCATGTATTCAGATCAACATTAAATTTTAAGTCGCTCCTAATGACACTTAGTGGTTGTTTATATCCAAATTATAGTGACTGGCCTGGTTTGTTATTAGAACTAAAGCAAATGTTTAAAATGATTTAAATAGTTTTCTGGTGACTCCAGCTCCAGCTAGAGGAGTGCCTCTGCTAGTGCAAACATGGCTGGATCTACTATACCAGCAACATGATTTACTGCCAAGGGGCACTTGGCAGTAAATCATGTTGCTGGTATGGTAGATCCAGCCATGTTTGCACTAGCAGAGGCACTCCTCTATGGATCCAGCATGTTTGGTTCTGCTTGTCTTTTTTGCTTTTACACACACCACACTGCCACACATCTGCTACACGCTGAGAGTAAATGAGTTCTCTCATGGCAGAAAGCCAGCATAACCCACTGCAGGGCATTCCTACCTGTTATAAAGGACGCGTTGCTCTTGGGGCAACTGCCTGTCACAAACTACCCTTTAGCCTATCCTGACACTCCCACATTTATGCTTCACTTTATGCTACACTTTTACTGCCATGCTTACTACAGAGAATGGAGCGTGTAGCAAGAGTTTTTTCTTCATTCTTTGGTCAGAGGACACATGTAGGTTCATTAGTGGTTTTGGGTGGTAAATAAAATGACTATATTTACATTGGAGATGTTGTGACACCTGGTTCCAGTCAGCACTTGGGTTGGGTATAGCTTGACTGTTATCGATTCCCCATTTCAGTTATGTAAAGGTAAAAAAGGAAGACATATGTTTTGATAATAAAAACTATCTTTATTGAGGATGCACCGAAATATTTTTTTTGGCTGAAACCGAAAATGAGAAAACACTTGCCGTAAAACTGAAACCAACACACTGAAAGAAATTATTATTATTAAATGATTAAAATAATAAATAAAACAAAACTATGAAAATATTTATTTAGCATTCAAACAATGCACAATATAAAATTAAATGTAAAACAAAATATTGTACTTGTTCCCGCTCATGAATAGCCTAAAGGATAGCTGAAATATTATACAATGAAATATCTTCTCTCATAAATTCATTTGAATATTCTGAATGATGTGCATGAACAAAGTGCATTCAGAACAAGTGCTTTAAAAACTATTGAAAGATTGTTTGCGTTATCACTGTTTCGGGCGCGTTAAAAAAAATCGGTGGCAGAATATTCGGTGCATCCCTAATCTTTATAACACTTCTCCCAGCAGCATGGAACCAGTAAGTAAATCACTTGGTTAGAGTCGTGAGAAACAGTTCATTGAATATAAACTAACAAATGACTTTATTTACATCAGAAATATTGAATATTTCAAAAATGTTTTAAAAATCAGACTCTTACAGGAACATAGTTACAGTAGTACAGAAAAGGCTCACGGCATGGCCAAAAGTATGTGGACAGCCCTCTTATTTATAATGAAGTTAATGTAAATTATAAAGTTTGTCTGTATCTGCCACACTCATCACTAACAGATGTATAAAATCAGGCCCATTGCCATGTGATTGTCCATAGATGAACATTATTAGTAGAAGGTTTGCAGTGAAGATGATCAGTGACTGTAAACATGGCACTGTCACAGGATCTCATCATTTCCTGCAAGTCTGTTACATTTTTGCCATGCTATAATTATCACGGTCTACAGCAAGTGCTCTTGGTGTGAAATGCAAACGCGTTGGATCAACAATATCTTACCCATGAAATGGTAGTAGATGCAAACTCACAGTGCAGGGCTTGATGAATGAGCAGGAGTGTCATTCATTCTGGTCCTGGAGAGTTAGTGGACAAAGTCTTACTGGAGCACTATGGGTAGCGTTCCTTGATATTAGTTCCTTGTTCTTTGTTCTGTATTCAGTGGAGGAACTGCATTGAGAGCTTCATTAATGGGTTTTGGTGGCCAAACCTCTGCACACAAACCTAACATAACTGTGTTCAGCGCCATGTGTCGGCGGGAAATACAGCATTCAAACTCTTCGGACAGCTATACGCTTCCAAATTTGTGCCATCAGTTTGGGGAAGCCCCTTACTGTTCTGGCATGACTGTGCCCCTGAGCCCAAAGCGAGGTCCACAAAGACATGGTTTAATGAGTTTGGTGAAGAGGAATTCCAGTGGCCAGCAACTTCAATGCAGCATCTTTTAGATGAATTGGAACAAAAATGGCAACACAGGCCGCCTTGTCCATGCCATCAGTGTCTGATCTCACAAATGCTCTTTTGTCCGAATGGGCACAAAAACCGACAGACCCATTCCAAAATCTTATGGAAAATCCTCCCAGGAGAGTGGAGACCATTGTAGATAGGGAAGGGAGGGGTGGCAGCTGTCTATTAATAGCTGTGATTTTTTGAATGGAATGGCAAACGAGCTGATATAGTAGGTGTGATTGTTAGGTGTCTACATACTTTTGTCTATATAGTTCTTGTTCAGGAGAAGAAAGCAATTTTAAGGCTCTTACTAAGCTGTGTTTAAAGGAGGTCTACTTCTCTTTCAGGGAAAATTCTTTACAAAGGGTTTGAGAGACTTTCTCCCTGCTGTGTTTGAACTCTTCCTCCCATGTGTAGCACATTGTCACTGTGCAGCACTGTGGACCGCTTCACCTCTGACGAATCCCAGCTGTGCTCACTGGAACAGCACAAGCACCAAATTTGTTTTCCTTCAGAAAGCCCCATGACATCTATCCAACTGACTACAATTGACATTCTTCCTTCTAGGCTAGTTAGTGCTTGGGCAAGCCTAGAATCAAGCTGGGTCTTGATTTACTCTAACTGTGTAATTTCTAATAAGAGATAATGAGGGTCACTCTCCTGTCATCTAGATATATGCCAGACATCTGCTTTAGGCTTTTGCTTCGGTTCCATATTATGAATTCTTAAAGTCCTTCTAACTCTTGCTAGAGGCTCATTCCTCTGCTACATTCAACAAGGACAGGTATGACTGCAGGTTTTCATTCCAATCAAGCAGAACAACACCTTGTTCTGCTTGTTTAATGATTGCTCTCCACCTTCAAACAACTTATTCATTAGACGAGACATGCTTCTGCATAATTAGAATGAACATCTGCTGCCACACTTAGCTTTGTGGATATGTTTGGTAGACCCCAACTCTTAACAGTATAGTTTCATTTTACAGATGCGTCAATCAAGGGAAAAACGCCTGGGGAAATCTCAAGAGAAGATAATGGCATGATCTCTGTGAAGGTTCAAGGAGCAGGGGTTGATGCTTTTGAGTTGCAGGTAAGATCCTTTGGTATTTAAGTTTTGTTAATGTCACAATTCAGTCTTCTGTTCAGCTTTATCTGCTGATCTGATCAGTTGTATTGAGCAGGGGGTTCATTTGTTCTTGTCCCGGCGAGTCAGTGTACAACACAGTTTAGTGAATCAGTTGGTCAGTCTTAAAGGGGCACTGTGGGCAGCATTCCTTGGTATTAGTTCTATGTAAGACAACAATTTTACAATAGTTCTATAGCAATAAACTCCCAGAGACTATTGTGATAAGCTCTTAGATAAGATAAGATATCCCTTTATTAGTCCCATGGGTGGGAAATTTGTATTAATTTCTACATACTGGAGTACAGAATCTATGCCTATACACCAATCAGCCATAGCATTAGCTCCACTGACAGGTGAAATAAATAATATTGATTATAGCATTAAAGTGGCACCTGTCAGGGGGTGGAGTATATTATATAGCAAGTGAACAGTCAGTTTCTGGTCCAACCCTACAGAAACTACAGCGCAAATCAATAAAACATTAATTCTGTCTGTGATAAAATGTTTTCAGAACGCAGGGGGTTGCAGCTTGCTGAGTCTGGTGCTGTGAAGCTACAGACCAGTTAGACCTGTATATAGGCATCAGAATTAGACATTGAGAAATGGAAGAATGTACATCACTTACCTGGGGAAGAGATGGCACTAGGATGGGAAGAAGGCGAGGTGACGGAGGCAGTGTGATGCTCTGGGCAGTGTTCTGCTGGGAAACCTTGGGTCTTGCATTATTTAGATGTTACTTTGATGTGTACCACATATCTAAACATTTTTGCAAGCCAAGTAAACCTCTTCAACAATATTCCCTGATGGCATTGTCCTCTTTCAGCAGGATAACGTGGCCTACCAAACTGCAAACATTGTTTAAAAAACATTATTTGGCAGGTGCTTTTAATGTTATGACTGATCTGTGTTTACTTAACATCCTGATCAGTAAAATACCTTCACAAAACATACACTGTTTGTGCAGGTTAATGGCTTCTGGCTGGTCCAGGATGCAGTATTGGCTATTCTAGGTAGAGAGGAGGTGGCGCCCCGCACATCCCTCGCTCTTGCCCTTTCAGGTGTAACTCTTGACCCCTTCACTGAGCTCCAGAGCATCAAGGGCTTCAAACCTGGTGTCACCCTTCGACTAGTAGAAGGTAAAGTAATGCATTGTCCTTTAACCGCTTTAACAGTTATTTTCCTGAACAGTGAAAGGGGCTAATAACATTTAGGGGCTAAAATGTAACTTCTGCCCAGGTTCTTTGATGGTAATGTGTGTGTGTGTGTGATCTTTCTGAACCGTTGAGAATAAGTTCTATCAGGCTACATTGGCCTAAAAATTCTACTTTTTCTGATTTTTTCTAATACTATAACCAAATTCTGAAAGTGTATCTTTGAATTTCATTGCCATCTTCACTGGTGAAGAGTGGTGTGGGATTTGCTGTACAGGTTTTGCTACTTTGCATAAGTGAATCCAAAGCTGGCAGCAATTAAACAGGTCTAAGCCTGCCATATTTCACACACAGACATTTACTTTGATAAGTGTGGGAATGTGAATGCACAAGGAGGGAACAGTTTACTCATCTAATGAATGGGAGGCCTTTGGTACTGAGGCTTTATTTGTACAGGCCCACAGATCTGATTTGTCTTGCTTCTTTTAAAGATTTATTTGCAGACTCAACAGAGAGCACAACATTTCAGCTCGACCATATCCATACTGAAATAAATCTGAACCTACAAATCTGGTGACAATAAAGAAAAGCAGGTTTAAATTGAACATTGCTCATAGTCATCTTAACATGTGAATGAAACCATATGGAACAACTGAAGAATGACCATTTACTTATCAGTCCTAACTCATTTAATTAAATTCTTCACCTTGCTTGTGTGTATCTGAGTGCTGCAACCTGACCTTTCACAACTGATGTGTGTTTGTTACAGAGCCATACTCTCCGCGCTCAGCTCGAGCTCACCTGGCCCGTGTTCAGGAGTTGCTGATAGCTGACAGCCCTCAGGACGCCCTGAGAGAGGGCAGATCACCCAGCATACTCAATACACTCACACACACACATGGTAAGATAGGAAGTATTTTGTGTCCTATAATGCATTGGATGGCCCTGTAGTACTCCTTCCCTGTGTCCTTTTAGTGTTTTCCATGCTCCCACCACATTAATTAGCCCTGCTTGGGTTGCCCTGGGTATGTTAGAGCAGATAAAACACTAACATTTGCAATTCAGACATATTCTGATTATGATGCACTCGTTCTTCATATACATGTTTCAGAGCTTCCTCCTGCTGGTCAGTCTACAAAAGGCAAAAGAGCTAACAATAAGACGGAGCAACCAACTGAAGCTCCTCCGCCCCCTGACTACATCCTGCCTGGGACAACAGAGCGCCCCCCACTGGCCACCCTCCTGCCCAACAGCACACATAGTGAGGTACGTGAAGCATGCAAGTGCTATACTGGTCCATTAGGTACAACACTACATTGTATGTGCTCACACAGTTTGAAATCAGGTCTACAATAAACATTGATCCTTCTTTTCTTGTTGATCATTATATCAATGCCTTTCATTTAAGAGTCCCAGTTGCCTGATGGATCTGTCACTCAGTTGTTGGAACCCTCCCCCTGGCTCCAGGAAACTGCAAGGTGACTTTCTGTACATTAGTATCCAGACTCTTGAAGGGAAGCACTGTGATATCACATCCTCCCCACGAGGATTTTACCTGAACAGGTGAGAGCACAGATGAGTTTTTCACATGCCCATTGTTCTTTAAGTACAGACAGTATCACAGTATGTGCTTTAAAGCATATTGACACATAGTGTGATGTAATTTATAATAATATTTACAATAATGATAATTAGTCAAATTTCAAAGCCATTTAAAAGCTTTGTCAATGCAACATACAAGGCCAAACAACTTGGCTACAGCCAGCACTACTACTGGTGGTTCACTGTGTCAAAACACAAAAATATACATTTGTAACATTGTATTTAGTGGCATGAAAAATTTTCACAATAACACATTATTCAGTTGTAAAATTTGTTGCTCTTTTTAAAAATAAATAAATAAATGATTTAAGGTCCACTATGGATGTGTTTGACCCTCGTCCCGCCTCGTCCACTCCAATTTGTCATTGTCTGACCGACCTTCTGTCTCAGCTCAGCCCACAGTTTAAACACAACTACAGTGGACTTCGGCACAGGTAAACCACACAAAACCACTTTTTTTACCCTAAGCAGCTATTTTTGTGTGAATCCGTACTCCCCCTTTAATAAACTAATCTATCAATGTAACGAATAAATGAAGCTAACAAAAATAACAGTATTTGTTTTGCTGTAAATGTATAAGTATCGATATTTATGAACATCTGTCATCTTTAATTGTTACTATGCCTAGACAAATAACAAGTGCTTAAGCATGACACTCAGAAATCAGTATAAAGTATAAAGGCAAGTATAAAGAGTATAAAGGCAAGCAATGTTTCGTTCTATCTTAGACCGAGTTTGCCTACAGAGGAGTCCATGTCCACTCCATACCGTACTCTGAGTTGGCTGGGAGGCTCTGCTCTCCACTCCCACAAAAACAACTACAGCTGCAGACTGGGCCTGGAGCAGGGCCTTAATGCTCAGGTACTCACCATTTCATAGTTCTTCCCTTCTCTCACTCTGTTCATCACATTCTCTGTATCTGTAAACAGTGCAGACCTGGCACAAATGTCGTTCACATTGGGTGGTGTCCCTGTGGTGCAGGCTATGTGTGATGCATTGCTGAGATGTTTTGTTGTGTGACTGCAGGCCCCAGACTGGAATGAAGAAATGCAGGCAGCTAGAGATCTTTCACAAGCTACTCTAGAAGACAGACTCCAAAGAGATAAGGCTATACTACAGGTATGCATCCCTTGAATGCCAGTCCTCATTTTCTCACATTTATATTTACATAAAACTATTTACATAAAACTCAACCAGTTTCAAATTAGGGCTCTATAATATAATGATTGTTCTTCATTATTGCAGTAATTGCCTTGTGAAATTGTTATTGCCCTTTGAGCATCCTGACCTGGTGTTCACATGAGCTACTGGAAATGTGCAGATTAATCAAGGCATTGAAGAGAAAAAAAAACACATCGTTTTGTCAATAATATTGCAGGCCAGTTTTTTTTTAACAAATAATTTTTAACCACTTTAACTCCAAGTACCTATTAACGAATCCTGACTTATATTTTATTGCCGTGACTGAATAATTTGTATTAATAACTGTATAATAAGCAATACTAATAACTGAATAATATTCCTAGGTTTTAAGTGGTCAGTATATTCCAAGGCATGCCACAATTGCGGTATCGTGCAGATTAATTGCAATATGCCCATGCTGTGTAGGCTAACTCTGAATTTTCTCTTCCCACAGGTAAATAGTGCCTTTGTATGGGCTGTAGCCCAGTGTGCTGAAAAAGTGATTGATGGCTTTGTCGACCCAATCAACAACTGCAACGAGGATCCAGCTTTTCTATGGGGTGGCTTATTTATGAGTATGGGTGGGCCAGGGCAGGAGTGGTTGGGAGGAGAGCTGGGTCGCAGGGCATTACAGAGACTTGAATTGAGAGCCATCCAGGCTTACAGTGATCTAGAGGGTGACTTACAGGCCCTTCACACTCTCCCCACTGCCCTGGCAGACTACCGAGGTGTCCGGCTTTCTGCCCAGGGCCTGGCCCCTGGCCTACAGGGTCCAGATGAGCCTGGAGTCTCCAGGGGTCTCCTGTATGGCTATAACACTGGGCCACTTGAGAACCCAGCACGAAGGAAGCTCCTGGAGCTTCTGGCCCAGTCAGCGAAGGCCCTCGCCTTGCAGAGGCACTCGGTCCTGGGGCCGAGTGGATACCAGCTGCCCCTCTTCACCTCCACAGATGCCAAGGGGCTGCTGGGAGCAGATGGTCGATATTATGTACTGGATGTGTTCCGTACCATGCCTGCTGATGCCAACTTCCACATCACAGAGGGGGAAGAGACTGAAGAGGGTGACTTTCCTAGATGTTTCTCACATGGTCTGTGTCGCCTACGGCCCGAGCTAGTCAAAGCTTTCATCAAACACAAGTAAGTATTGATTTCTGTTTGTGTATTTGTTTGAGTACAACAGTAGATTTTTATGGATTCTGAAAGTTTACTCTGGCTTTTTGTTGCTCGTTTGTTTCAGGCACTCTGAATTCACAACGCGTGTGAGAGAACGGATGGAGGAGAATGGAGGAGTGGAAGAGTGTGTAAAAGCTGGTAAAGAGGAAACACGCCACTGTTGTCTCATCAGTTCATGACCAGAAAGATTCCTCATGCAAATACTGAGCCAAACAAATACGAAGTGTCAAAATGAATAATGTGATGTTTAGACTTCGTATTTCCTTTTTGAAGGTTATAATTAGGGATGCACCGATACCACTTTTTTGGAAAACGAGTATGAGTACTTGCATTTCAGTACTCGCCGATACCGATA
>JBBPDE010000015.1:6568740-6590276 GCA_037974605.1 Nannopetersius ansorgii | reverse complement strand
AAACACAAGACAGGTGGAACACAAGAACACATGACACAAGCACAGAACAAGGAATCAAAATAAAAGTCCCCAAAACATAGAACAGAAAACAGATCAAAAACAGAACTAAAAAAACAACAGAAAAGCAGTGTCCCTCACCGGCCACTGACTGAACTGTGACACTTACAGTGTCATCTCTCTAATTCAGTCCTAGAAATGAGGGTTTTTGCAACTTCATCATAGTGATCTGCTGTTTTACACAGCTGCAAAGAAATCTGGCATGCAATTGTATTTCTCTGGGCCGCTCAGTGTTGGTAGGCTATTACTTGTAATGTATAATCAATCAGACAGTCCTCTCAGTGGGACAAGGCTTTAGACCAAAGAATGGTGAGTACAGCGGAGGCCACTTCAGCGAAATTTAAATACACGCATTTAATCAGATAAAACACAGTGAAACCAATAATTCTAAAAATCTGATCCGATAATCCCTCAACCTGTAATCAAAACTGCAAATCTTGATAATTTTAAGTGATAATAAGCAGAAGAATTGTTAAGCAAAATTTAAGCTAAAGGAACAACGTGTATGGAATGTAATGCAGGAAGGTTGTAAAAATAGCTTTTTTCCTGATGATGTTGCTTGCTATTAGATTATCATGCTTTGAAAGGATTGCGTGTGGGTCGGGTTTGGCTGTGGGTTAGTGTTGTACGAGAGGTGTGAGGTTCCATTAGAGGAGCCAAATTCATTTTTATGGTGACTTATTTTTGTCCCAGTACCCAGATGTTCAGAAGCCAGTGTGCCTATCATTTACACTTGAACTCGGACTTGTGATCTCACAGTGGTGTCTTAGGTTCTGGAATTTTTTGCCCTAATATTAGGTTGCAATGCCAGTTCAAACAGCTTGTTAGGTGTACAAGTACTAGAAATGTGTCTTTAATGTATATCCACAGAATACAGAAACACTATGAATTACAGTTCTGTGAAAGACAATTTAGGAATGAACAGAACAAAACAAAATAAATTATCAGTCAAATGAAACTAAGATAAATGCCAGGTTTGTAATAATTTTTGGCATTATTTCAGCGTAGAGAAGCAGTCAGGATTACTGATAGGAATTACTTTATTGAATAACTTTCTTGTCAAATAGCCAGGACTGAACAACACTTTAGTAATTTTACCGTGTTACTCACATATTATTTTAGTCCCTTTAGCCACTTATAACCCAGAACTTGTTCTGTACTGACTCTTATAACCCTTGAGCCTGATTTCAGAAGTTCAGAAGAGGCAGTGGGATCTTCCCCCAGTGTTAACATTCATTATACATGTTTGGGTTGGCTGTTCTGGGCAGTATCTCAGCTGTGTTTGCTTCAGTGGCTGAAGCAGCAGGACAGCTGTCTGTAGCATTAGCAGGCCGCTAACCTGTCACAGTGAGTTAGAGAGCTGGAGAGCTCACTATGTTCATGACACAAGTGACTAAACTTCTATTTTGAAGTACACCACACATAGTCCCCACAGTGAGGGTCATCGTATCTTTAGTGGTTACAGACTGTACGCCAGAGGCAGGGTGCGTCCAGGGTGTTTTCATTCCTTCCACACCTTCCAGGCTGGGATCCAGAGCTAAGAAGTTCTAAGGCGGTGGTCCCCAACCTTTATTTCGTCACGGACCGGTTTAATATCAGATATGCATAAATGATACTCATAAAAATGGGGATATTTTAAAAATACAATAATGGGGTATCTTTAAAATATAATAATAAACGTAAATCCAGTGTGTACTCGCAGCTTTATTAACAGAATTGTCAAACAAGTTTTTTTTTCTTCTGTGCAGTCCGCGGACCGGTACCACATGACCCACGGCCCGGTACCGGTCCACGGCCCGGTATTGGGGGGCACTGTTCTAAGGCACCACACAGACAGTTAAAGTATATCTTCCAATTTTTAGGGTTTCCTGTCATTTGCTGAATCCCATGGTCTTACAGTGACTGTCCACTTTGGAGCAACTGGAAAGTAAGTATAAAATCCCTAACCTTAACCCTAACCCAGAAATTTCAGAAAGATGGAGTGCTCAACCATGACTGAGCTAGGCCCTCAGTTCAGACCATAAATATCTAAACCTGTCTTTACAATCATGCTAATTTCTGCTAGCTGTTAACTTCTAATAGTACATGGTGCACACACACTTTTAGATTTAGTTTTAGGTTTAGATTAAACACAGAAATGGAAAGTTAGTAAAATATATTCCAAGTCTGTACACTATAGCTGCAGCTATTAATTGTGAGCCCTGGCCCTGCTTGATTGTAATGAAAATCAACGACTACTCCAGCCCTTTGCAGATAAACTTCATGATTATTGCCGTGGAGTGACGATTCTTTATATGAAAATGTTCTTGCATATTGTAAATCAAAACATGATGGGCTTATTTCAGTAAGCCTGAATAATTAGTAGTTAATCTTGTCCAGCTTCTGAAAACCTAACCAGTGGGAGAGCTTGCATAGCCTAATTTACTTAGATACTAAAGGGGGACATCATCAGTGTATAGTATTCTCAAAGGTTTTTGAAGAATAATATTTTTGTTTCCAGCCCAACAATTTAACCAGGGTATTGGGTATTACTACAATACTCAATACCCTGGTTAAATCCAACAGGCATTCTGGTTCAATCTAAAAATGAAAAGATTAAA
This sequence comes from Nannopetersius ansorgii, assembly GCA_037974605.1. Lineage (NCBI taxonomy): Eukaryota > Metazoa > Chordata > Actinopteri > Characiformes > Alestidae > Nannopetersius > Nannopetersius ansorgii. Next base: position 6,587,619 of record JBBPDE010000015.1, on the reverse strand, counting down.
AAAAAATTTTTGTTCCCAAAAATCATCTCTGAAGGCATAGAGGCCACCCATGGAAAGATGTTACGGTCAGTTGTTGATTCACAAATGTTTTTTATAATGTGTTGCATACTGTCTCTTAGGCCTGTGTCTTTCGGTGTGGAGGATATGGTGCTGGAAGCTGTCGTGGTACTGGCCACTCTAGCAAGTCCAGACAGAGAGAATCCATCACAGGTTTCAAATGCCCAGCGGCCTCTTGCACCCAGGTGACATTTGAATATCAAATATACCTAGAGCAAGTGTGCCACCTGTTATAATCGTGGTGTGACACACATACTTGTTTGTTTATGGAAACAAACTCTTGATAAAGAATCTGTTTTTTGGGTCACCACTTCTTTGCAGACTATAGGTTCTAATTTAAAGATAAACTGTACACAGTGACTCTCCTCTGACTGCAACCAAGCTCTTAGCTGAGTAGCAGCTTGCAGTAGGTTTCCTCTTACTTTGCTATATAGGATAAAGCAGAGACAGGACCATACTGAGCTGGCATTTCTGAGCTGCATCACCCCCTGTGACCTGGAAAGCCGGGATAGTGATGTCACTTTCCGTGTACTGTACTGTGTATTAGTGTACCAACCAGTTCCCTCACATCTGGGTCAGCCGTGAGCAGGTCATTGCTGTCGCACAGACATTTGAAGGCCATGTCTTTGGCACACATCCATCTTCGGGAGAATGTCCTCGTTGGAGCGTTCACAGTCCTTTTTCAACTCACTTTGTGACCTAAGATTTACAACTTTAAATTGTCAATAAGGGTTTTGTGCACTGCAGAAACCAGCTAGGTATTGTCTTTTAATTCCCATCATGAGATTACAAAGGAAAATTTGAATATTATGAATCTGTTGGTAATTTTTGCTAAGTTTTTGTTTTCATTTTATCTAGAGATGTATGAATGTATGCTTTAAATCAAGCTGTATTAACTACTGGTAAGACAATTTGACTAGATAAAATGATTTAAAACAAATACAAAGGAAAAAATCAGATGATATTAGGTATTCTGGCCAGATTTTAAAATATTTTACTATAGCTGAAGCTAATACAGGTAGTTGAAGGCAAATAACTATTATTGTGTTCACAATCAATAGCAGGCCTAATTTTTATCACAAACCTGGCAGCTGAAACTGGTAGCCAACGCTGATAATGCATTTCACTCCACCACTGTGTTTTCTAGTTATAACATACACTGTCCAGACTCCCAATCTCCTTTATTTAAAAAAAAATGGTTTGCATTTTCTAATGTATATACCCAGATTAACTGGACATATATTTATTTTCTAGATTTTCTAGTTATTTTTAACTTACAGAGTGTGTTCTTTTAAAACTGCACATGATGTAATTTGCATGTAGGCACAACTAGATACTTGCTGAACTAATTAGACCTGCTGTCATTATTTAAATCAAGTAATTTGAAAAGCAGTAAAAGCTATAGGGGGGAAAGCAGTAAAACTGGCAGGGCCATGCAGTCAGCAATTTAAACCTACCACACATTTTTAACTCATTATTAACAAGTAATGTGCCTGTATTTAAATGCTTACGAAGACACTTGATTATCTGGATGAGGAAAACCTAAACTAAACTCAAAGGGTCTTCTTCTAAAACAAAGGCATGCCACCCTTAATATCTCATCATAAAATAAGCAGGAAAACAACATCAAACCTCAGGTAAAACTATGTAAGTCTTGGCCTGTTTGACCAGTACATGTTTGGATAGTAATGTCAGAAATCAGTTGTCTCTGTTCCCAATAAAATAAGTAAGCAGTCTTCCAGTTTGAATGAAAAACATGTTTTAGTGATGTCTCATGTACTCCTTTGTCGCATGTATTTCAGCATTGGTGTAAGAGACTGTAGACAATGTCCTAGCTATAAACAACTGTCTTAGAAATAAACACCTACTCTGTGCTGCTGGGCTCATGTAGCAGAGGAGGTCTTATAACTCAGATCTGAGACAGGGCCTTGTGGGAAATTGCATTCACCATCCTACATTTGCCATTACCTCACTTACTCTTCCACCCCCACCCTCCACACCTCTTAATGCATGTGCCATAGTAATTACAGCAGTCACATGGCTGGTGGAGTAGCTTAACATCTGTTTTTGTGTTTTGTATTTGTCTACAAACATTCTCAAATACCAAAGAAACAAACCATAGCCACACCATAGCTAATGGCTTGGGGTTTTTTGAGGGTGGAGGAATTTTTCTTGAGAATGCATTGAATGGATTCTATGCTGTAATATCTTCTTTTAGGAACACAAGTGAGCCCTGTCCAGCCAACACATCCCTGGCAGACATCTCCATACATGAGGGTCCTTTAGAGGCAGAGGCCGCTGTTGTGGCTCACCAGCATCATCCAGCGTTCCTTCCTGGGGAGCAGGTGGCCTCTAGCCAGGGAAGTCCAGTCTTTAGTCCAGCCTTTCACATGAGGAAACTCCTGCAAGTCCAAGGAGAAGAATTAGACCTCTTAAGACCCAAAACTCCTCTGTGTGGTATAAGCCATGAGTCCCCTTTGACCACAGCAGTAACTCCAGCCACTTTCAAGGTTAGGAATTTCTAGGCTTCATTTTTCATTTTTTTGCAAGTTTTGGTTTGGATTAAACACCAACTCATGACCGCTGGGAGCCTCCATTACTTATGACCCCTTTTTGTTTATGTACATTTTTGCTGTAAACCAATCAGCTTGTATGTCCTAGGAAATAGTTAGAAATAATGTTGGGAGATTTTCTTATCAAAGCAAAAAAAAATTGGGATTGTTGATTTTGAGTAGGGATACACCGGAATTTTATTTATTTATTTATTGGCTGAAACCGAAAATGAGAAAACACTTGGTCGAAAACCAAAACTGAAACACAGAAATAAATTATTATACAATTTTTTTGTAATATTGCCGTTATGGCTGGGACTGGGTGTACTTGAAATTGCATAAACAAATTTTTGTGGTCAAAAGATTTATTACAAAACTATGAAAACATTTATTTAGCAATCAAACAATGCACAATTTAATGAAATATACAATTAAATATCTTCTCACATAAAACAATTGAATTCAAGTGCATTTTAGTATTCTGAATGAAGTGCATGAACAAAGTTCATTCAGAGCAAGTGCTTTAAAACTGGTGAAAGAACAACATTCTCTGTAGGCCTATAACAAAATAGTGTATTAAAACAGAGACTGGCAGCCCATATATTAACTGGAATCACTGGAAAACTTTCTTGCCTTTTCAAAATGTCCGCCATAGACGGAGTGGGTGTGCTCGAAGGGTCTTGCCTCTTCTGTGCTTTATACTCTGCATGGCGATCGGGATGTTTGGATTTTATATGATAAATTAATCTCAACCTTGAGAAAGTCTTTGTGGATGCACCCTTTCTAGAAATTCCGGCACTGCTCGTTTTACAAACAGCTTCCTTAAATATATCGAAATGCGCCACATGGCAGACATGTTGACTCCAATCCAATCTGGCGTCTGCAGGTTTTGGTGGTTAGAAAGTGAAAGTGAAAGTGATCATTCGGTCATACGTGAACACACCACAGCACACAGTGTGAACAGCACGAAATTCTTCCTCTGCATTTAACCCATTCACCAAGTGAAGCAGTGGGCAGCTATGAACACAGCGCCCGGTGAGCAGTGTGTGGGGACGGTACCTTGCTCAGGGTACCTCAGAGGTGCCTAGTGGTCTTGGGAATCGAGCCCACGACTTTCTGATCACCCTAACCACTACGCTGCCAGCTGATTGCGTCATCACTGTTCGGTCGCTTCAAAAAAAATCGGACGAAACTGAAAATGCATTTTTTGCCATTTTCAGCCGAAAATTTTCGGTGTCCGAAAATGATTTTGAGTCATTTTTTGAATCATAGCATACACAGCACATCAGCAGGTATGTGAAGTAAATCAGTTTACATCCTATATTGTGTTACACCAGATGCGTTCTCTGCTCTTTGGGGCTGTATCAAGTGACCAGGAAGATGTGAGTGCTTTCGAACTGCCCAGTCTGGTCTGTGCCAGTGACACTGAGGACGATGCTGGAGATTGCAGTGGCAGAGTGGAAGAGTAATTCAGGTAACATACCCCAATAATTGTAACATATGTATGTAGAATACAGGCACTAGGAAATGCACAAGTACATTCTGCTGTATCAGTTTATAGTTATAAATATTGAAACTAATCTCTATAGCTTTGACGTTTTTTTTTTTTTTATCAAATATTGTTTTGGAACAGTGATTTGTTAGATTTTTTAAACTATAATATGCCACTTTATTCATATGTTTCGATTCTGTGCAAGGGTTCAAAGCTATGGCTGTACATTTGTATTATATATGAATAATCTGCATATAATATTTATGGCATGAATGATCTTTAGGAGTGACAGGTTGAGTAGAAATGTTATGAAGTCAACTTCAAAGGCCAAGTGTCTTAATCAAATTCTCTATATTGTGGAATGTGTATCTAAAAATTAGATGGTTAGTTTTAACACAAAGGAGTTAAGAAAACTTTGCATGAATCCACTGTAGTGTACCAACCCAGTGTATATGTAGTATACATACATTTTTCATAAATGTTTTGCTCAAAATTTGCTAAAATGGCTTTGTTGGACTGTAATGTTGCATTATTAAATCCTGTCTGCATTACGCTTGCAATGGTGCATATCAGAATGTGTATTTATACAAAATTACATTAAATCAATGAGTGATGACATTAAAACCACAGACAGGTGAATAACATTGATTGTCTGGTTATAGTATCTCCTGTCAAGGGATGGCATATGTTCGGCAAAAAAGTGAAACTGTGATGCTTGACAACCGGGTCAGAGCATCTTCAAAACAGCAGATCTTGTGGGGGGTTCCTAGTATGAGGTTCGTAACTACCGAAAGTGGTCCAAGGAAGTACAGTGGGTAAACCTGTGACTGGGTCAGATTGCTTAAAAAGTATGATTTGAAGAACGAGATTCCCCAGATTTAGATTTATCAATCCATCGAAGATGTGTTGGTCAGGCTAGTCTGACCCACGGAGGCCGCACCTCACAACTGAAAAAACTTAAAGCTGCTGCTGCTAATGTCTTGGTGCCAAATACCACAGCAAACCTTAAGAGGCCTTATGGAGCGTATGTCTCAACAGGTCAGAGCTGTTTGGTGGCATTTTATGAGATTTTAATTTTATGATTTATCAGTGCAGATGCGTAATACAATGGTGAATACCACCTAAATCCCAAATCTTAATCCCAAATTTATATATATGCCAAATTTATGTAGCACACAGTTTAAAAAAATAAACCTTTATTAGATTGTAAGACCCATCACATATCCACTTTAAGCATTCACAGATGCTAGCATTAGCCTTGTGCATTAACAGTATATACCTCAAGGAATATTTACAATTAAGTTAAAAAAAAAAAAAGCAGAGCAAAAAAACCATACATTTTAAACACAGAACCCACACACTTATCAAATATAGGTTACTTTCATATACAATGTCTGATGTGTAGTAGTATACACTTGCCAAATGCATACATCATACATAAATATACAGCAAGATTGTAAATATACATGTATCTCATTCGAACACACATATGGACACAAAATAGCATTAGAATCTCCAAAGTGGTTGACATAGCCTTATTTTCCTAACATAAAACCTTTGCAGTCTTTGCATTGTCTTAGTTACATAATGGCACACATTGGGTGGTGGGTGAGAACACTGGTCTGATACAATAAATATTTCAAATAATTAACATTGAAAAAAGAGAAAATAAAGTATTACAATAGTCTCCCTTTGCCAAATCACTACGACACTTTGCCCTGGACCCAGAAATGTGGTGTTATGGGTACTTGAAACGTTGTAGTATAGTATATTCCAAACTTCTGCCATATCTATTGAGAACAGGGTTTTTTTTTTCCTTTTTGTAAATCAATGTACTTGGAGTAAGGCATCGAACAAAAGTTTGATTGTTAATTACTATAGCAATCTTAGATGTAGGCCGTTCATTTAGATTTAGCCAAACACACTTTACAAGACACTTTTAGACTTAACAGGCTCAGAACATAGCTGATGTCAGGCAGAAGTTCATTTCGAAAGGGTTGATTAGATTGGGACTGAAGATGGATATAAAAAGGGCTTCCTAAAAAGAATCAACAAAGCTGACCAACTGAGCTGACCTCCACTGGCTTTGTCACTGGCATAGCAACACACATCAACTCCCATCTGTTCTCCAGACTCCTGAGTCAGATATTATTGGCATGATGGTGCCATTTTCATGATGACCACTCACCTTAAATGTGAGCGTTACTCTTTTAACCGATTTCTTTCAGATTGCATATCTCTGGAGATGTACCCTTTGGAGAGCTCTTTTATGGTGCAGCCCTTATGTTAATGTATCGAACTCTTATCGTCCTGAGCTTAGCTCTTTCTTCACGTGTTGGTTTCAGACCCCTTGATCTTTGACTCCTCATTTATATATTACCTCTTCTCAAAAAGCACTTATATCACGCTGATAGGTCACCATTCATGACTAGAGCACTGAGAGAGGCCAGGCATCTGTAAAAGCTTTCATCAAGCCCAGACCAGTAGAGAGAGATGGAATACAAGTACATTTTAATCAGGTCGGATCAAAATGTAGTAAGTGGATTCATTTCCTTTTCAGCCAGGTGCTAAGTCATAACTGAATGAGAGTGAGAAGGATATGCTAAAACCCATGGAAGAGGTTGAGGGTTAGATCCTTGCCAAAGGATTCTTTAGCCCTCGTCCTGCCAGCAAGAAGCAGTGACCACTCCAGTGAACAATAGGAAGACAAGAGGAGCAGTCAGAACAACCATCAATCTGTGTACTCCGCAACGATTGACAGCAGAACTGTGATGTCATCTGGCTTTCCTCCTGGGGAATTTACAAAAAAGTGCTTTGTTATAAGCCAAGTCTCGAGATTTACCAAAAACGTAAGCAAAAACAACCAAACAAACCAAATTTAAATACTACTCACCTCTCACATTCAGTCCATTGTCGTTGGCAAATTGCGCAAAAGGTGACATGTAATTGGGGTCATACGCCAAAACATGAGCCTGCTCAGCGATACTCTTAGCTGTCTGCTGGATGCTCTCATAATTGGTGTACTAGAACAAAGTGCAATATAACATTAGCACCCTTCTAGGAAACTTCAATTACAGTTCTGCAAACTGTGACTATAAAGAGGTCAGGCCTGTACCTTCAGCTTTTTGAGTTCTTGTAAGATCATGTAGTCGGGCATGTTGTCAAAGAGCCCATCTGTGGCTGTAAGGATGATGTCTCCTAGCTGAACATCAAAGGAGGAGCTATCAGCAGCCTCAGGACTATGAGAGAAGAGAGACATATAATTATAACAAACTGCATCCACTGATCACAAAAAAAGCTTTGCTCCCTAAGACACTTTAGCTCTCAACAACTACCCTGCTGAAACGGGGGCACTTTACACAGGTGTAGGAGTGTGGGTGGAAGGAAGTCTGTGGTCTTCTGTGTAAATGGATGCATGTAATTTCTTAGGTCCGATGGCATTTTCTGCATCTCAACATATATGTATGAATCTCCCCTTCAAAAACAGTAGCTTTAGGAATTGAAGGAATTCATAGAAAACAGTTGGATAGTTGGATTTTTTATGAAAACAACTTGCCGGTTCTTGAGTTTAATTTAGAACAACAATGTCTAACAACTTTAGGCTTCCTGGTATGCAGACTTCACTTGCGTGTAGTTGTTTAAGTGTTAAATTGAGGTCCAAAATGCAGAAACTGTGTTTTGTCAAAATACCATATTCTATTTCAGTACAATGTTGTGTAGGGATTTCACAATACACGCATTTTTTCAGGTTTGGTGCAGTGTTCGATTCGGAGATCAGGATCAATAATATCCTACATAGACTGGTTTGGAAAGTTATTTTTTTTATTTTCATAAGGGAGTTCTCAAACAGACTATATTTAATCCCTGTTGTACTGTCCTCTTAACAAAAAAGACCCCCCCCCCAGGGTTTAAAAGCTAAAAAAGGGCCAGTCATTTGAGTGTAGGTGTGTGCACCTCCCCCCTCTCTTCAGTGTAATATGATGTACCTAGATGTCTAGTTTTGATCACTAACAGTAACTTCCATTAAAACTGGCCAACAAGAGACTCTGGAGACACAAACATGACTATGCAGCTCTCTAGTTTTTCCATTCTGTTTCTTCTCTCTGGAGGATTTCAGGAGTCTGCCTTCCTACTTAGTGTATTTATTATTTATAGTCTTTAAGTGTAAAAAAAGTAACTAAGTTTGTATTTACACATTTAACATAATAGCATAATTTGTTACAGACATGAAATGAGTTAATCTGCAAAAACTGAATGAAGTAGCCTCTGACTGATGAATCATTCAACAAAACATCTAGAGATATGCAGTTAACAGTCGGCAACATCTTTCTGAACAGGCAACAATCCCTTAACTTTAAGTGTTTCTCCATCTGAGAGAAGTACCTCCTTGGGTATTTAAACTTGAATCTGTTATGGCCACGGCTAGATCCACAGCACATGCTGGCCACACTCAGCAATGTCCTGCTGAGGAATTCAGCCAGATCAGTTAGTCATTTTGACCTTCCTCAGAAGTACTAAAAGATCTGTTCATTGGTTTATCATATATTTAACGAGTACACATTTAGACTCTGTGCTGAAGTGTCGAGTTCAATTCTCAGAAGGTCGTTAACTCTGAGCCTGAAAACATTAGCTGAGCTTATAAAGAGACAAGGAGCTACTGTTCATGCCCTGCATTTGTAAATAATTCAAGTAATTCCTGACTTAAAAATACAGAGAAAATGGAAGAGATTAAAGTATTACAGATTAGTGAACATCTGGACACAACTCACTCTCTCCACTAGCCTCCTAACTAAGGGCAAATGTAGGTTGCAATACAATGGAACCTGTAATATGGAACCAAAGTGGGGTTTTTTTCTTTCTCAGTTTGGAATGTCTGGATCAATTTTAGACGTTCAGTCCTTTCTGTCTGTTTTAGATTTGGACATTAGAATACAAGCGTGCGCAAGAACTGTGTGTTTTCAAAAAACAAGATTAGCAAACATTCAGCAAGAACACAAGCAAGGCTCAAAATAATTACTCGTTAAATTACAACGGCGAAAAAAAAAAATTCCTAGTAGGCAAACGGGATTGGTTGAGAAGGAGAGGGCCTCTGGTCCGCCCATGTGTGAGATTAGACTTTGGACGAACACAGTCAGTGGCAGCTACCCAGCAAACACTGGCTCCCTCCCCGTCCATTAAAATTCCCTCGGTGACTAGACACAGCATGGCTCTTGGCACACTGCTGGAATCAGGCTCAAGAACACATGGACGTGTTGCTACCCTAGTAATCTGTGGAATTGTTGTCAGGGTGTTCCTTGAGAGCAAGTGAAAGTTTTGTGTTGAGAGCTGTGGGGCATGAACGAACAGTAACTGCAATGGCAATACGAGAAGAAATAAATTATAATTAAAACTATAACTGTGTCTGACATTTTTTCTGCAATTTAATGAAAAGCTAACCAAAATATTGCAAAAATAAATAAGTAAATGATACTAACCAACAGTTAAACTACGTTTTCGTTTAAGGCTAGAAAAATTAATATATGACTCATTAATGCATGTTGTAACAGTAGCCACTGCACACAACTGAGAGTGAGAAATGTTTTCAAAATGTGTAATGATTTTTTTCTCTTTACATATTTACTTAGTTCGGGGCAGTAGGTTTTGAGCTGTGCATATCTGTCTATTTTGTAACTGACTCTATAGCAAAGTGGTCAAGTCATTTGCTGGTGGTTAAGTCACAATGGTTACTGTGCACCATTGCTGTAAAATGTCCCTGTTTGCACTAAGCAAATGTCCAATGTCTTATGTCCAAGACCTGTCCAATCTGGGGGTTATTCATTTAGGACACTAGTGGGTTATTGCTTGCTTTTATTAAATGTAGCTTCTGCCTCCAAATATGAATCAGATCTCATTTCCCCATGCAATATTTACATTTTTAACGAAAGTTTCTATAGTGCTGACTCAGAGCAGGAATAGCCTCGACAGGCTGTGGTGTGTTTAATACTTTATGAAACACTGTGCATGTATTATGTTCCATGGTACAGAAGAGCACAGCAATCTGTGTACCTTTGGTTAGTGGCCACAACTGAAGCAGAATGGAAAGAAAATGTAACTTAAAAGGGCAGGTAGCTGTGAGGGGAAAACTGTGTTGTGTACTTCAGAGGCGGCAAATGGGTTTTCAGCTTTACGCCATGGTTTGAGTGCACATTTAGATGCCTAAAATAACTTATTTAATGAGAGAGGCAGGAAAGAGGCTGTGCAGAGTGTAGCCAAGCTGGTCACGTTGCATTAACACTCACAAACTTGTCTTTTAAATGCGTGAACAGACAACATCCAGGTGTATACAGAGCCTACAAACTACCTAACATGACATTATTGGAAATGTCATTATGTCACTACTGTGCTGGATGCATGTAATATCTATCCATGGTACAATAATTGATCTATTCAGCCCTTATTGAAGTGTTCATCATAGTTGTAAGAAAGAAAAAAAAATCGCAAACATTCAGCAAGAACACAATTTGCACAGCTCTAGTTCAGTGTACATAGAAAACATTGACTTTGCAAATCACATGCTAATAATGGGGTCAACAACGGAAGCAAATGAAACGCAAGAACTGGGCCTAAGATGCATTTTTGTATTATGTAGTATTTAGTGTTTCAGCAGAGAGAGTAATCCAATGAAGTTAATAACCAGATGCTCAGCATGGGGAGATAATCAAACCCTTATTCTACCAGCAAGGATGAGGTCCTACTCAAACCATTACCCAGCAGGGAATCCTGTCATTACATTACTGATGTGAGGGAAAGAAAAACACAATGACACATTACCTGTCGCTAAGAACGGAGCCCTCAGCTTCTGGGGGAGCGATTGAAAGCTGGAAGGGGGTATTAAAATAGTGCTGTTGCTCATCAGACCGGTGGACTACCTCCCCTCCTCGAACAACAACGAAGCCTGAATCACCCAAGTTTGCTGTGTGAAGCTGATGGCTTTGTCTGTCCAGCACCACTATACAGGCTGTGCTGCTTCCTGAAAGGGCAAAACATAACACAAATGTCTGCTTGATACCAAGACAGATTTAAGCACTAAAAAGTACATTAGTATGAGAATGGAATAATCTGTGTAGGAAATCTGTGTGAAATTACCCACAACATAATTCAAAGCCACTAATGTTGTGGGGCAGTGCAGTTGTGGCTACACCCCATGACTCATTTTGCCCACCACGTTTTCTTAGTGTTCTCACAACTGTGGTACCTCATAAGATGACTCATTTTGTGCATGGAAATACAATGTTTTTATAGCCCCAGCCACTGACCATTCAATAAACAACAGCCACCAAAGTCAGTAAAAACAATGCCCAAGTTAAACCTTGTCTCTCAAGTGGCATATCATGGAAAGTTACCTAGACACAGTCTAAAATACCCAGGTTACACTGCATTTTAGCCTTTTATCCCTAACGTTGATACATGCAAAAAAAATAAAATTCGGCCTGCAAGCTCACTTAGTACGAACATCGCCTGCAGACTTGGGAGTCACGACTGTGGGAAACCGTTCTCTGACTCATACAATAATAGAGACCTGCGGTCTATACCGACTTAAATTACAGTGCTCAATGAAGCCCGCTCTGACTTGAAGGTCAGATAACAAGTGTATTGTGTGGGCAGTCTTGCCTTAAAATTACTTTCATAAAGCACAGTTTAAATACTGGTCCTACATGGGCTGCATGATGCTGTTGTTCAGTGTATTTATTTGTTTGGCATACAAGAACATCCAAGTTTACTTCTTCGACTGATATGCTTTTTGTATTTTTTGTTTCTGATAGAATACAAAGGGACATCCAGAAATTAAGGGGATTGAATCATTTTTGAATGAGCTTGTGTAAGCCTTGTGTATGTTTTGGACGATACACATTGAACACTTTTGGAATGAACGCTCACCTAGTAGAGGTACTTTGTTCTGAAGGAGCTCATAGTAACTGGTGGTAAGGATTCCCACTGGGTTACTGGGTACAAAGCGACCTTCCTTGACCAGCCTCTCACACGTCCTCATTAGTGTCGCAGAGAACTGAGAGGGGTCTACTCCATAATCCCGCCAACCACCCACTCCATCAGCCACGCCTGCAGAAGACAAAGGGATCAAGGAAAAAACAAGATGTTAAAAAAAAGATTACAATTCAGAGAAAATTGAAATACCCAATGGCTGATTAAATGACCAAAATCAACAGCAAGTGTGACGTCAGGCAGTTGTGCCCTTCACCGAGAGTGAAAAGAAAACACACTGGGAGCATACGCAGGAAACAGGCTTTGGAAAGATAAAGCATAAAGGACAAGGCCATTTTGTAGGAACTTGTGGGACATTCATCAAGCAAGAAGCTTGAGTCTTCTTATGATCACAATTGAATACTGAAAGCCTGAAACCTTTACTACTATCTAAAAATGTTCTGTCCATCCACAGCCTAAAAATGTTCTGCCCATTACTCAGATATGTTCACAAAGAGAGAATTTCCATACAAAGCCAGCCTTTCTAACTAGTCCCTTGACAAAGATAATGCTGAGAGTCTTGCGTGACCATACAAGGTCAGCTGCTTTGTATTTATTCTTCTTGTGGACTTGACAGCAACAGCAACCCTTGAACTTTGCCTAAAACAGACAGGCCATGTGCCAGTAGGACCAAGAACAAAGGTATTAAAACAAACCAAGACAAACCTATTATTAGAAGCATTGAAACAGATTTTTCATTCTTTCCGAAATGGAGGGTGAATATGCCAACTTCTTCTTGAAGTCAATTCAGTGAGTGTTCCACACACATTCATGCACCAGGTAGAGCTTTGCTGGGATATCTTTATCCTTCAGATTAACTTGATTGTATACGTGGAACTGAAGTTCTAGTCCAGCAGGTCTTGACAAACTAGCCCATCAGCTTTTTCAGGCCTGGTAACATGTTGCTAACCAACTCACCAGAAGAATAGGGATCACATTTCCTTGATTCAGTGAAGTGAAAGTTACTCCCACCAGCAGAAAGAAGAACCATGCATTTCGAAAGGGAGTTTGATTCACTTTGCCAAATCGAATTGAATGTCTGACTCTGATTCTCTGAAACACGTTTAACTGACTTTATATTCACCTTCTGCATATCAAGATTTAGATAAGTCTGTACCTACTACTGTAAAAACAGCAAAGATAAATCTGAAGAGAATATCAAATTCAGACAGGTTGTACCAAGATTATTCACATTTTGCAACTAAAGTAGGTAAAATTATTACAATTTTAGACACTTATAACGTGGACTTGAACATTGATAACGCTATATGGACAAAAGTATTGAGACACCTGTTTTTCAGGATTTAAACTAGGCCCTTTACTTCCAGTGAAGGGCAGTCTTCAATGCTTCAGCATACCGAGACATTTTGGACAATGCCAAGCTTACAACTTTGTGGACACAGTTTGGGGAAGAACCTTGTCTATTCCAGCATGACTGTGCCCCAGTGCACAAAGTATGCTCGATAAAGACACGGTTGCATGAGTTTGATGTTGAAGAACTTGACTGGCGCACACAGAGTCCTGACCTCAACCCCAGCCAACACCTTTGGGATGCACTGGAACAGCGACTGTGAGCCAGGCCTTCTCGTCTTGCATCAGTGCCTGACCCCATACATGCGCTACAGAATGAATGGGCGTAAATTCCCACAGAAAATATTTGTATTTATAAGTCCACATTAAAGCTGGTGTATTTGATTGAAATGTCATGGAAGTCCTTGTGAGTGTAATAGTCAGATGTCCCAGTACTTTTGTGCATGTAGTGTACATGCGAAACAATATTACATCAGTTTCGACAAATTAAATATATTAAAAGAAACCGATTAAGAAGAGGGGCTCGTTTCGCGAGTCGGCTCAGTGCTTGTGTAGCCTGGGGCTACGGACTGTTTAGCATTAGCTCTGTCACGCTGCATTATCCAGATGATGTGCTTATTAAAACGGGGCTTGGTTTTATAAAGTTAAGTTCTAATCCAACTACAAAACATTTAACCAGAACTACCAAGAGTTGCTTACATACGTGTACTGAGGCAAACAGGACAATTGTTCCATCAGTATATTAGCATAGCTAGTTAACTACATGATAAATTGGGCGATTAGAGAAGACATGTTTCTATCGACATATTAATGTCTACTATTAGAGGTTTGTTTATAGATGAAAGGACGTGATCACTTTTGTGAAGTTACCATAACAACACTGAGATAAACACCGCTAACAAGCTAAGCAAGACATGCTGGGCTTTGTTGCCTGGCCAACCGCGACCTGCCGACTGTACGTGTCGACACTATATAGCCAAAAGTATTGGGACGCCTGGTCATTACACCAACATGGACTTTCAGGGCACTACGTTCAAATACATATTCTTTAATGTGAAGATGATCCTCTTATTTCAGCTATAACAGCTTCCGCCTTTTATGGTGTCAGACACTGGCCTGGCTCGCAATCTTCGTTCCACTTAATTCCCAAAGATGTTTTAAGGGGCTGAGGTCAGGACTCAGTTAAGTTCTTCCACGCCGAACTAATCCAGCATTGCGTTGTTCCAACATGTCTTGGTATGCTGAAGCATTAAGATTGCCCTTCGCTGGAAGTAAGGGGCGTATGTCCCAATATTTTTGTCCCTGTTGTGTATAGTCGATTGCTGTGCAAACTTACCCAGAACATCAGCCGATCTGTGTCGAGCGATGAAACAGGCGTCGTCTCCGTAGCACATGCCTTTCTTTAAAATCCCCTTTCTGAAGTCTTTCCCATAGCCAAAGCTGGCCGACACCAGGCTGTAATCGCGGCTGTCTGTCTGGGAGAGACCACCGATCACAGCCCTGGCGACCAGTCTGCCGTAGGACAGCACGGACAACATCACCCGAGCAGCAGCCCCCACCCACCCGACCGGAACCGAACCGAACCGGGGCTGGCCTTGTCCACGGCTTCAGTCCCCCGTCCTTTTTTGCAACGAAAGAGCAATTTTTTGCTATGAAAGAGCAACCGTCCTGTTTCCCACGTAGAATTGCGTTATAAAGGGGTCCTTCCCTCGAACACGTCCTTTCTTCACTCCAGTCCGTTTCTATCCATCATGCTCTAGTGTCTGATTCTCTAAACGTGTCCAGAAAACGTGAAATCCACGCTACTGTCCAGCTCCATCCCACCGGTTCTCCGTGTGCTAACAGTTAGCCTGCTGGCAGAGAGAGAAAAACCACTACGAGTCTTGTGACTTGCATGACGTCACCAAGCTCTTACGCAACTAGTGTACTTTACATGGACAGCACTCATTGACAGTCCGACCTCAGGAACGCTGTCTGCCCACATGAGTCTGTCTGTCTGTCTGTCTTTCAGGCTGTCTCTTTGTCAGTCTGTTTCTATGACTGTTTGTATGTCAATTGTCTAATTATTAAACTAAATACATGTAGTCTAAAACACAAGAATTTACCTCGGGATGAATTAAGTTACTTCTTATCTGTTTATTAATCTATTTTTTGATCTGTTTACATTTACATTTACATTTACGGCATTTAGCTGATGCTCTTATCCAGAGCGACATACATCAGTGCTTAAGAAGTCCACAACTGTTTCTTACCTGAAAAACAGCTTAAATCCATGTCAACTATTTAACTAAGTCTATCTAGCTGTATGCCTATTTACAGCTGTAATTAATAGAAAAACATGTAATGAAAAGGTTTTTTGTGCTTGATTATATAATTGTAAGACTAAATGAATGTTGTCTAAAAGAAGAAAAAAATGGATTGTTTTTAACAAAATCATATGCATAACAATTTCTGTCACCCCTACAATTAATATGTTATGTAACCTCCATTTGCCAGTTTGACAGCAGTGAGATTCTTATAAAGCTTTGTCAGGTCGGGGAATATAGAGGAAGACATCTGAGGTCATTCCTCAGCACAGAGTCTCTCCACATGCTCCTGAGTCTGAGGTCCCCCCTTTTGTTCTCTCCTTTTCAGCTCAGTGGGGTTTCGTCCAACGGACTGAAAAGCCTTTTTCTGTGGTCACTGAACCATTTTTGTGTAGATTTGGGTAGTTGTCCTGCTGTTAAATCCAGCCACAACTCTGTCTTAAATTTTTGGCTGAGGTAGACAGATATGCCTTTAAAATCTCCTGTTACTTCATACTTTAAA
This sequence comes from Nannopetersius ansorgii, assembly GCA_037974605.1. Lineage (NCBI taxonomy): Eukaryota > Metazoa > Chordata > Actinopteri > Characiformes > Alestidae > Nannopetersius > Nannopetersius ansorgii. The sequence continues at coordinate 6,571,380 of JBBPDE010000015.1, read as the reverse complement.
CTTCGTGTTTAAACAGGGTTTCCAGGGCCTTGAGAGGATAATCAGACCAGAGTATCACACATCCCCCAGCATATTTAACAGTAAGCTTGTGCTTCTTCTGCTTTAAAAAGTCTTATTTTTAATGTCAAAACCCTATTTTTTCATCCCACTGGAGGACCAGGTTCCAGTCAAAGTTCCCATATTGTCTAGAAAACTTTAAGCACGGTTATCTTATTTAATTAGTGTGTTCTCTAATCTTCCTTTCATGTTATCAGTGAAAGGTTGAGCTAATTAACCACAGAGACATTTTCCATGACCCATATTTATTCCATGACCCGTCTTTATTAAGGCAAATCTGACTGTATCAGTCTGGCTGGGCCACACGGCTCGATACGCATTACGTCTTCGCTTGAATGGCTGCTTAAGCAGTAGTTTGCCCTAAGAGCGTGAGATGTGAGGTGGAATAAAGTACCAGTGGTTTTCATGCTCTGGTCCACCACACCTCCTACCACTGACAGTTTTGCAAGATGTGAAATAGTGCTCGTGTTTGTGTCACTTGTGCAGTAATTGCCACGTCATTTCAATGGCTCAACCGACAGGATTCCTCCATTCTTGAAGCATATTTTGCTTATTCCTTTTAGAGGATGAACACCTGTTCCACAGTTACCTTATGAGGTAACTGTAGCCTTCACCCAGGAGCAGATGTCGTCAGGTGGTGCTCACCCTTCTCCGAGTGTTTCGGCCCTCAACCACAACACTCTCCAGGTAGTGAGCTGGCAGTGATGGCCGAGTCACTGCCTATTTGCTCCCGGCATCCAGCTTCCCTTCTCCTGCCTGCACCAAATCCAGGAGGAGGCATGTTCAGGCTCCTCCCCAATCTTATGAGCTGCTTGTTCCTTGCTTCTTCCATCGAGGCCCAGTGCTGACAACAGCCACCAGATTAATTTGGCCTCAGCAGCCAACCTCCACAGGGAACAGACATGCCTGCCATCCCTTGTCCTTACACTCCTGAACTAGGGGCTGGTACTTTAAGGCCTTCCTCTCAGGGAACCATAGAACCATCACATTGATATCTAAGTTAACTCACTACATTACTACTCAAACCGCATGTGTGTTGATAATGTAAATATAGCTTTGCAATGTTGTTTTTTTAATAGCAAATAAGATAGATATGTAAATGTCCATGTGACACATATTTCTTTCCACTTTTGACATCAGTGTGGTTTTTTTTTGTTCCAAAAAAGTCTTACTTCACCACCTGTCAGTCTCTTATTTTTTTAACTATTTACCCTGATAGGTTGACTTAGTTAGATGTTTTAATTTAGGATTGGTAAAATGTGTGGAAACTTGACAAGAATAAATGTGCTTTTGAATTTTTTTCAGTTTAAAAATACTCAAGTAGAGTACAAAGCATGTCCAAAATAATAATTCCCCAACATTATTATCAAGAAAATGAACAAATGATGTTTTAAACTGTTTTAAATTGATTCTTTAAACAGAGAAACAGATTACCATAACAGGTAACTCACAAAAAGATCACGAAAACAGATAAATATAATTCCCAGAGTAGTTTTCGTTTTCATTCATTTTTCATTCAGTATTTCTTATTTACTCTTTGTTAAACCATTTGACATATGTAGGCTTATTAAATCAAGGTATGTCTTAAAACTGATGTACAAGCCATTGACGAATTCATGAAACCAGCATAATTATAAAGAATATATTAACGAATTAATACTGAGTAAGTTCAGTTCACCTTTCTGTACTGGTGCTAACATGACCTGTGCGTGTGGCGCCATCTGGTGGCCATAAGAAGGCAGCAGTATTTTTTTAATTATGGAGGAAACTCAAGAAACGGTGGTGTAGAAATAGGAATAAATTGTTCCTTCAAAACAAAAAAATTCAGGAAAATATAGTGTCATACATTGACTGTGAATTGGTCTAATCTGATTAAAGGGCTTTAATTAGAGTAAATTACTTCAAAATGCATTTTAAAAGCACATGGACTGGTGGCCTAGTGTTTAGGGAATTGGCCCTGTGATCGGAAGGTTGTGGGTTTGAATCCTAGGACTACTAGTGTCATCACTGAGGTTCCCTTGAACAAGGTACAGTCCCCAAACACTGCGTCTTGGGCGCCCCTCATTAGTGGCAGACCCCCGCTTTACTTGGTGAGTGGTTTTTTATGCAGATAAAGAAGTTCACACTGTGTGGTGTGTTCACGCGTCACTATAAGGGCCACTTATGCTTTCAAAAGACTGAGCCAGCATCTGATACTGTCTTTTGTCAACTGTAGTTTTACAAATAGGTGCCACACATCGTTCTGTATTCTTTCCTTATCAGTTACAAGAGTCCGAATCAGAAAACTTTATTGATCCCGCAGGAAATTGCTTCTCTAATTAACATCCACTCGGTTTTGTGATGTTGGATACTGTCTCACATTCTCTGTCTCACATTCAGGAAATGTGGATTGTCAGCAGTCCAGGTGTCCTTTCGGCTAGAAATGCAACTACAAATGGATGAGACAGAAAAGTGAAGTGAAAAAAAAGTGAAAGTGACCATTGGTCATACGTGAACACACCACAGCGCACAGTGTGAACAGCACGAAATACTTCCTCTGCATTTAACCCATTCACCAAGTGAAGCAGGGGGCAGCAGGAACAC
>JBBPDE010000015.1:6536732-6554238 GCA_037974605.1 Nannopetersius ansorgii | reverse complement strand
TGTGTGTGTGTGTGTGTGTGTGTGTGTGTGTGTGTGAGAGAGAGAGAGAGAGAGAGAGAGAGAGAGAGAGAGAGAGCTCCGTGTAATCGCTGCTCTCTGCTAATGTTTGTAAATCAGGCTCGGCCGGCGAGAGGGCAGCAGCCTCACCCCCCCACCTTCATCCACCCCATCACCCCCCACCCCCCCGGTATGATTGATGTCCTGTAACATGAGCAATGACAAGAGCATGCCAGGAGCCGTTCGAGGGGGCTGGGATTGTGTGTGTGTGTGTGTGTGTGTGTGTGTTGTGCACGCGTGTGTGTGGCCGCTTGCTATTCAAGCCTCCTCCAGCAGCAAGAAACTGCACGGTGGGTTTTTGCTCCTGGAAGCCGTTCATTCATTCAGCGGACTCGGTTTCCACGCTGGCCCGAGCGGAGAGCAGCTTTGTGCGAGTCGAGGAGGGCAGACGAGCGGGGTCTTTGGTGGAGGGTGGAGTGGGTGAAGCAAAGCAGCAGCAGCATTCAGGTGGAGCAGCGAGGACGCCCATATGGTCCATAATGTCACAAAACATGAACGTGATGAAATGTAGGACTGAACGATACGTGGGGAAATGTGTCGTTTTTATGTTGCATTTTGATACCGACCAAATTGTGTCAGACAATTTAAGTAAGTATTATAGACAAGTTGAGGTCTAATGGTTTCTCTAATCAACGTCAACATAAAACTCAAGTTTAGATTTTTACCTTAAGTGAACTTAAAAAAAACTTTAGGGCTACATTTAATAGGAACCATGAGTTTCATTTTTTTATCACTCCGGTTTTGCACATTTGCAGCTTCAGATAGATCCCTTGAGCATCTTACTGAAATCCTTATAAATGTTTTGTAGCTGTTTTTACAAAGACGACAGAATATCCAATTTTTAAACTTTTGCTTGCTGTGCATTGTAAATCACTGCTTTTGCCTTGTCCTAACTGATCTACAGGCAGTTGATGAGCTTCATAAGGGTAATTTAAAACAACAGCTCTGATAATTCGGGCTATAATTTAAAAAGTAACTATTGCAACTTAAAAAAAACCCTCTCAAACATACATATCTTTAGCACCGGTGCATTCTAATGTTTTGAGGTGAATTACTGCACACGAGAAGTTGCACCATTGAGATGATTTGATGTTTTATCCACAAAGACAACTTTAATGTCAATCGGTTTGAGTTTAGGTGAAGATTACTGTGCATGATAGTGGCTGATGCTGTTAGGAAGCCACAGAGTAGTTCCGATGGTAAATCTTGCTCCAGATCGGCCCTTTATTGCACACTTCCCATCCTGTGCGAATCCTCTGGTGCTGGCTTTTTGGAATGCACACATTTGCACATCCGAGCCCTGAGGTTTTACTTTGTTTCTTGAGTTAGTCTAGGTCGCACCTGGTGCAGGTTATTGATGTGCTCACCTGCACCCGGTGACAATTCCAGGCTTATTAAATGCGAGTTACCAAACGCCCCGTCAGCACTGTGTGTTTCTGTAGTGTCACGCTGAACTGGGTTTGGATACACAGGCAAGGCTACAGCCCTCCATGTGTCTGCACTGTGTGGCAAGGATGGCACAGTAAATCCAAATGTTCTGGCACTTTGTAAAACTTTAAAAAACGTGTTTACAGCACGCTTTTCTGAGCATATTATGGATATCAGCATTTAAGGAACTCAGTAAAACTTCATGTTTAATTACAAAGAGCATCGTTACTTAGATGTGGAGCAGTGCAGTGTGAAATGCTGAATACAAATGAATTGTAATCACAATTGGTGAAAATGATTGGCTTATATGAACCAGTGCTAAAAAAAATCTTTCTCTTTTCTCATAAAACTTAATATTGTTTTATGATCTCTCATGAAAATCTCTAAAAGTATTGTGATGTTATATTTGTTCCATATCATCCACCTTTTTTTTTTATAATGCTCTTAAAAGAGCATTTCTTTCAGATGCTGGACCTTTTACCTTTCTAGGTGGGTGGGAAATGCCCCTCACATTCTCCAAGTGTCATATTTAACCATTATAATAGGTCTGTAATTGTTTTGACAGGGGTCTGTGAATATTTTATTGGGCTCTTTTTTTTCTCCTCGCATTTTGCACTCGGTTCCTGCTCCCTTTGATTCATACCCTTTAAAATTACGCATGCACGGATAATAGATGCGAAACCACTGCTTCGTCAGTCATGAAATGCGCTGTTCTCCCACAGTCTGCCGTAGCCGCGGAGGTAGCCGAGCACGAAATCTCCGACTGAATGCGAATCTGCTTAGGAAATGAGCTGGAAAAAAAATAAGACAGAAAGCAGGAGGAACTTGGTTAAATTACAGAAAATGTGCCTAACTTCAGCTGAAGTGCAAAAGCACCATCCGCTTGAAAGTCTCAGATGTCTTGGGTCTCGTGTGTCATTGTGCAAGAGGTGAAAGGACACCTTATATTAAATTCTCTTTTTCAATTGAAGGAAGTCTTTATGGTTTTTGGGTGGCGGTGGCCATTGCTCGCTTCTGGAATCTCATTGTGATTCTCTCTCCATTTCCCTTGTGGGACATCATGGCCATTGTGTCTACCTTGGCCCCTCACCCACCCTTGAACTTGAGCTTCATGGAGATCTATAGATTAGCCTTAAATATAGAAATATTGGAGAGAACAGAAATGCATCTGTGAAACCCCAGAAGTTTGTTTGCACTGAGATATTACCTGCAAGAGGAGTACCAAGTGCAATTCCGCCTCCTTTAAAAATCTTGTACTGTCTTTGCCATCAGCTGTTGTGCTGTAACCTTGGACCCCATGGGTGGAAATAGTCTGCTTGTATTGACCAGTGGGGGAATAAGTGGGGGATCTGCGGCTGACACTTGATTTATTACCCTCTTTTGTCTGTGTTGGTCTGCAGCGTTGCATATGGCTGTGTCATATGATATTTGTGTCTGGGATCTTATGGGTCCTGGGTGTCAGGGTGGTTGCCCTCCAATTACAATAAGTTATAAGCCAACTGCTACATTGTTATTATACCTCGAGGGTGTTTCCATAATGTCCCCTTGTTTATTAGTGTTCTTCTTGAAGAATAAATTGAGAAAACGAATGTGAGGGACTGTCAGTGAATATTTGCAGTAGGGCCGGGGAACATGTCGATATTTATTGTTCTTATGATACATGACGTCATGTTATGCCACAGTAGGCTTCTCTGAGCATATCATGGGTATCGTCCGTACTTAAAGATCACTGGACGACCGCGTGTTTCATTACAAATACAACATTAGTGAAGTGAATAGTGAACAGTGAATAATGATAAAAATATATATTCATTCATATGGACATTTTCTCGATACCCAGCATGAATCACAGCATGAAGTTCTTCTGAGGTTCAGCAAGAAAGACGGAAGTCAGCACCACCAAATTTCAAGAGTACTATCAAAAACCATAAACACGATGATTTTTATTCAGCGTTTCCCACACATCGCACTAAACCAGTCCATTTAAACACGGCTAATTACAATTCTCTTTGTATCGAAACATGCAGTTCAGGGTTCTTTCATTATAGACATGTCCTTGATTTGCTCAGAAGGCTTATTGTGACATAATGTTGAATATTATAAAGAATGAAATGATAGATATTATCATATGTATCTATGTAAAATTTTTTGTTGTTGTATCAAGACAGTAGTATGTATGCGTTCCTTTTTTTTCCAGTTTCCGAAAATTTCAAAAAATTCTGTTGCGTGTCATGAGCATGTCTTGAAGATGTATTTGCCATGTCGTCTGATCCCAATCTACTATGCTTTTTGACATCTGTGATGAGAAGACACCAACAGCATAGATGGAAAAATATTGCGATAAGAGACTTTGAGGTAGTTCTCTGGATGACATTTAGTAGAAAAATGAAGCCTACAGTGATCGTCCCAGTATGAACCACATAAACCTGCTGCTTTTTGCTTTTTGCGGGGTGGCCAGCCTTTATTCTGTTTTTTTTCTGTCTCGATGAGTCGTCACAGGCAGAGGAACTTGTGGGGTTTATACCTCATAAAAGAGATGACACAGAAATGGAGAGAGAACAGGTTCTGTGACCTTGGTTCCCGCTGCTCTCTGGTCACTCGGCTGTTGCCGTGGTAATCATTCACACCAGCCAGATGGCATTTCCGTGGGCGCCCGTGGAAAGGACAGGTCAAGAAGGTCCTGCTAGGCGCTGCCGGGCCTGAATACAGGTCCCGGCCAGTTGGGAATGGACTTACGCCATCCTTTTGTACGGGATGATGAATAGTGGGAGGAGAGTGTCATAGACCACCGTAGCATGAGTGTTGCGAAATTGAGTCTGCATGTAACACAAAGCTAGCGTTTCCTAGTTGCTTTGTACTATGATGGTGGTCTCTTTGTTTTGGAGCATCGTTCTGCACTGAATTGAAGATAATTTTTTCAGGTTTTTAAGGTTAGTAGATGATTAAGAGTCATTCAGAGCAGGTTTACAGTGGTGGTGAATGGAACCAGGCGTCTGATGATTTTATGCTTCTAAAAGCTCCTTCACAGAAGGCTGTACATGAAATGGTTATGAACATGCTGCCTGATGCCTCAGACATTGTTTTGCAAGATGACTTTGGTCTAAAATACATGTATTGTGAAATTGATTATAGGAATAGTTCTAAAGTAGTATAAAGTAGTACTAAATAATACACTGAATATCCACTATTTACATTTACATTTACGGCATTTAGCTGACGCTATGTTTTTGTCAGGATGACCAATCACAGCTCCAGGTGAGAGTTGTTGAGATGTTTATGTAATCCAACCAATAAAAATTACTTTAACCAGGGCCTGTATCGTACATATTCCTTCTGTTACAACCGTTTTAAGAGTATACCATAATACCTTATACCAGTCATATAGCATATACCATTCATAACAATTCATCATAATTTTTCTTACATGACTATTTTACAACTTCTGTTTATCCCTTAGCATTAAGCAGATTGCTTTTGGTACCGTGCCTTAAAAACTGATACAAACATATGACCCTTTTTCCGATTGACTGCCCTGTATTATAGCTAATACAGGAGGCAACATGAAGCTGAAACACTTCTTAGAACTTCAGTGTGAAAGGGCAGGACTAAACTGCAATAGGCTGAATAAAGGGTTGAATGTAAATGTGTTGTTTTTATTTTTGCAGTTTGATTCCCATATATAAATGTAAGTGTATGGATGTGGGAAATACGTTAGCAGTATTTACTTACTACGTAAATATTTTAGCAGTGTTTACATACTTCAAGCCCTTTTCCAGGTTCCAGAAAAGAGATAATATGGGCACTTTAATCTATTGAAAGGCTAAGTAATATGTAGCAATAAATTCAGAATACTAATGTTTTGTCCATATCATGGAGTCATACTGAATTTATGCTGCAGACATTAAGACCCCTGGTTTCTGTCACCACCCCTATAAAGAACTCCAACCCAGTGGATGCTCAAGATGAGTCAACATGCTGTTTGATTATTGGTTTGTAGCTATGACTAATTATTTGATCATAGATAAAAGCAACAAAACACATGAGCAAACCGTTTCTTAAAGTCACTATTGATAATGTGCTTTAAATATTCATTTGTTAACAAAGATATCAGTTTGTTTACACTGGCCTGCCAAATTGCATGGGTAGCTTCCTACAAGCCATTTACTTTATCTTAATTCCTTCTCACACTAAAAACAAAGGCCTAGAGGACATCCTGCAGCGATTTGTATTCCCTGCTTTTCTGGACTTTCAGTAGTCTGACAACAGGATGTCTTGGTCATTCCGCTTTGTTCTTGTGTGTGTCTGTGTGTGTGTGAGTGAGGCCAGGTTTCTGTGTGGCGATGTAAATGAGATCAGAAACACAAAGCTGTGATTGTGCCATACTCTGCATGACTCAGGCCTTTGCATGTCAGCTTTAATCTGCAGTGAGCGGCAGTCGCATCGCCAAATGGTGCCATCGCCGCGACGTTTGCGAGTGTGCAGCCCTGGCCAGGCGTCTTTGTGTACGCTTTGCCAAGAGCTTTTCCCCAACCGGCTCAAATTGGCCGTGAAAAAGACCCGTTTCAACTTTGCACTCGTTCATGGTGGAGTGGGTCTGTGTTTATTGTTGTTATTGTTGTTCTTGAAATGCGCCCGGATCCGGAATGGTTTTGAGATATTCTGCGGGGCGGTTGGGATTTGCGATGATGAAAGAACCAGTGCAGTTGCTGAGAGGAAACCTTGGATACCCTCAACAACATTAAATGGAAAGCGCCCTGAGAGACGAACCAGCAGCATAACAGCACCGCAGAGAATTCGCACAGTAATGCACAACAATCAGACCCTGTAACCAGTCACTGATAATCCACGTGTCATTAATTATGACGATTACAAAGGAATACTGAATCGCATGCGGAGCTGTCTGGCATGTGAAATCTTCCCCAAACAAAAACGAAGCATATCGGAGAAGCATGAGGATGTGATGGACTCAGGTTTAGGCCTTAGGGCTCAAATATGTTTCTGTAAAATTACCATTTGAATAAATCAGCATCACTATACGTGCTTATCTCCTGCGCCTTAATGTGTGCATGTAGGCCGGTCTCTTGTCCTCCGTGTTTGCACGATGATGCCCTTCCTCTCTCACCGTGTTCTCCTGCCGTGAAAACAAAAGGGAGAGGCGAACCAGGAGGAAAAGCCTTTACAGTGTGAGCAAATTGAGTTGTGAGATCCAGTAGTGACATTCTGCAGCTTTGCTGACAACATTAGAGGGGAAGTGAAACTGACTCGAGCTTTAAGCAGTTTAACCTTCCTCTGTAGAATTAGTGCTCGAGACTTCAAAGCAGATACTTCAGCATGAGGAGCCGAATGATAAACCGTTCCCCCCCCCACCCACCCACCCCGCACCCCCCCACTTTCTTCTTTCCCGGCACGGCGACGGGTGACTATTCATAGAGGAGAGAACGGGACTGTCATAAAACGTCGGCTTAATCACTGTGACCCTCCTGGGGTTTGATTTTCATACCTGTCCAGAGTCATTTTCTTCCATTCACACCCACTGTTCCAGGATAAACACGGCTGCTTTGATACGGCTGTGATCTTTTTTGTAATGACAGCGGTTTATGCGTTCCCCTGCACAAAGCCGGCGGTGCTCTCAAGCGAGCCCGTTCTCGTAGACCAGGTGAAGTAACATGGATCAGACACGAGACTGGGGAGCGTTTCTTGGTGCAGGTGCGGCTGCATGGATGAAGCCTAACGTTGACCTTCATGCTCCAGTACTGACCTTTACAACTCACACAAACTCCACGGTGGTGTTAGCTTTGTCGCCGTGCCTGATGCGTAACCATGACATGCACCTTCAGCTTATGCTGGTTCCTCTTTGAAAATCCCTAACAACGTCCCAGATGCATAGATCCTCAATTTTTCACTATCGATCCACACCAAGCGCGATAGTCCTTCACGGCAATGACTCTCAGCATTTTCATATTAATACCTTGTTCCCTGACACTCCTGGGGGCCGCGGTGGACTTGGCGCAGGAGTAAATAACGAGGCTTTAACAAAACTTTGGGGACGCATTAGTCTAGAGAAGCAGGGGCTTTCCGTGTATCTCAGTGTCCGCCTCAGTCTGAGCAGCAGCCCCGTAAACCTTCCTTTCAGACGCAAACGAGCAAGCGGGAGAGAGCTAATGGCTCATCTGTATGAGTATATAGCTGCGCCTCCTCTTCCCCGTTGGCAGCCGGAGCTCGGCCCAGCGAGGCCATATTGAGCTGTGTACCTGTACAGCAGCCCTCTTTATTTGTTTTGACTGTCTGATGGCAGACGTATTGAGCACCAGCCTTTCTTGTTCATTTTACAGAGCCCTTATTGAATCCCTCCATTCTTCTTCCTCTCTCTCTCTCTCCCTCATTCTCCCTGCTCCACTCTCTGCCTCTCTCATATCAGGCAGTGCTTCAGAAGCCGTAATTCAGCTCCCTATTGTCCATTCTGCCCTTCAGGGATAAAAGGAGACCCCCTGATTGTGTGTGTGCATGTGTGTGTGTGTGCGTGTGCGTGCGTATGTACACACTCACAGTGTTTACTTCACTACTATGCAGTGGAACAGCACCAGCCCTTCCCCCCTTTATGATGATACTCTATATATATTATATTTGAATGCAAATTCTCTGTTTTAATGCTCCACTGCTGTGAAGTGGGCCTGAGAGATCATCGAAACATTTATTCGAGCGCTTCCTAGATTTGCGTGTCATGCTTATTTTCTCGTGCTTTAAGGTGCTCGAGATGTGTGACGAGCTCAGCCTCCTTTATTTGTTTCAAATTCACAGGCTTCAGTCTATCAGCAGAAATAAATCCTGCATACAGCGAGGAAACATTACAGTTTCTTGATCTGAGATGGTGACATGCAGGTCTAATTATAGTCTAAACAGGCAGTTTCTTAGTGGTTTATTAGACTTCCCTTTGTTGTGCGACTCGTAATTAATTACTCCGTTTGCCTCTGACAGAAGATTCTGAAAGTGAGCAGCACCGTCATGAGCAGTTCATCAGTTTTAATGGTGAGGGAATGGAAGTATATGCATGTGGCAGATCATCTGAGATTTACACACTTTCCTCTTCACTCGGTTTCTGTATTTTCAGCAGTTGAACAAAACACCCTGTGTATAAATTAATGTAGTAATGTTGTAGTAATATAAAAACTGTATATAAGCATGTTTTAGCATTGCGATAACACTGGTACATATTGTGATTACAATGCATTAAAAAAAACTTTTAGTATATACATACTGTTAGAGTTTCCATATGTATTCCATATATGGAAACTAAACTGCAAAAACCATTTTCAAATCACAGTTTTTGTGATGTCACAAAGCAAACAAACTGTATATACGTATCTCGCACAACAAGATCATTTGCGTATATTAGTCTTACGTTTGCATATACAGTAAACCCCCACTTTAATGTGGATCAGCAGTCGCTGTTTCAGTCCATTGCGGATTTTTTCTGAGAACCGAGCTAAACATTTTTCGCTGAAACCCCACACTAAGACAGAAACTGCAGATATCCTCCCCCTCGTCCTTGTGCTGGGTTGCAAAGCATCTGCTCCAAACATAAACAACCAGCACGAGGACTAGGGGGCGTGACGGATGAGGCCAGGACGACACAGCTTTTTTCGTGGCAATATATACAAGTGCTAATTTATTAAGAAAATTATAATTTACTAATTTTGTAACATAAATATTCATGTAAATTTGCCACATTTCCATATAAAAAACGACTATACATTTTTTGGTCCTGTAGAGAGAAATAAAGTGTGTCTTGGGATGGTGAAGTACCGCTGAGGCGGTAGGTTTGACAACAGCCAATCTGTGGAGCGTCTCAAGGGAGCATATTTGGGGGGATTTTTATGGTTTACTGTATAAAAATTTTTAGGCATTTTTTTTAACCACATCACAACATCGCATTTTTTCAAATTCTAATATTACCTTGTGTTTTTCATGGCATTTATGGATAAATAGATAAATTATAATTTCCATAAGTTCCAAAGACTTTTGTACAATACTGGGTATACCCTAATCAGTCTCAACAAATAACTGCCTAATATTGTGTTGATTCCCTTTGTACTACCAAAACAGCTCTGACCATTGAAGCATAGATTCCGCAAGATCTCTGAATGTATGCTGTGCTATTGGGCACCAAGCAGATCCTTTTAGTCCTGTAAGCTACAAAGTGAGGATTCCATGGATTGGAGTACTTTGTCCACTACATCGCACAGATGCTCGGACTGGTCAACACGTTAAACTCTGTCATGTCCCCCAAATCGTTCCTGAGCAATTTTTACAGTGTGGCAGGGCGCATTATTCCGCATTGACATGTAGTCACACAGTCCCATATACAGCAAGCTGTGATGCACTATGTGTTCTGACACCTTTCTATCATAGCCAGCATGAACGTTTTCAGTTATTTGTGCTTCAGTGGCTCGTCTATGGCATTTGACAAGACGGACTGCCCACGTGCATCAGTGAGTGACCCTGTTGCCCCATTAGGCCTCTGTCAAAGTGGCTCAGACCCTTATGCCTGCCCATTTCCCAGCTTTCAAAATATCAACTTTAAGAACTACCTGTTGACTTGCTGCCTGATTTTCCCACCCTTTTACAGGTGCTGCTGTAAGGTAATAGTCAATGTTATTCACTTGAATTCACTTTAATGTTTTCTGAGGTTTGATAAATGGGAACAGACAAAAAAGAAAAAAAGTAATGGCACACTTAAAAGATGAAGTTAATAAATGAATACAGTGATTTTTATTCATCATTTCACACAATGTACTACATTAAATCCAATTACATTTGTTTGTAATGAACATACGGTTTTTTAAAGGTATTCACATTATGCTCAGAAAAGCACATTGTGATGTGATGAAACTGATTACGATAATAAAATATCTGCATTATCCACCCCTAATTACAATGATCATGTGGCAGTTGATCATCAGTCATCATGAAAGTTCTGTTGGGACACTTTAGCATTCACACTACAAACATGGTCATATTCACCCCTGAGCACCTCCGAAGGTGATTTGAATGATAGGCTTTATTGCACCCTGTTCACTCCTGTATTTAGTGCTGTCTGCTTAGGATCAGAGCTCCCAAGACGTGTGATTCCAGGTGGAAACAGTGTCCGATATGTCTTGTGTAATTGACTAGACCTTTTCCCTGGCTGTTGTGTTCCTTGCTGCATTTGCTGTGGCCATGTCAGTGGAATGAAAACCAGTGCTGAGTTCCACTGGCCTGCTGTTGCCTTTTAGAATTGAGCTGCTGGTACATCCAGTGTAAAGAGCCAGGGTATTTATATGTATAAATGTTGTACCAATAATAGAAATTGTGGTAATCAGGCATATCACTTCAGGTATGAGCAAGATCATGTAAGCTTCTTAGGGAGATAAGTCTTGAATCTATTTGCATAGTAACTTGGTTATGAATCAAGCTGTAAACAACATTATCATGCAGGGAAACCAGAACCACTGCCTTTGCTGATTGAGACAAGCAAACAATGAACAAATAGTTTGAGTGTCCACTTACGGTGCCCACATTGTTACGGAGTTCCAGAGAGAATACGGCTTAATTATGTTAAACAGCTCATCAATTCGCAGTGTTATGAGATGAAAATGATCAATGGAATCGTTCTGTGCTCTGAACGCTGGGGTGTTAGTAGCTGGGTTAGTACGGATGCGCTGGACCCACGGAATCAGAGCGCTCTTTTCGCACGGTGAGTTTTTGCAATATTGATCACTTTCGGATTTTTTCCTTTATGCATGATTTGTAGAGACAAGTTGAGTTTTGTGTCTTTGTGAACAGTGTTTGTACGTTGCATGAAAGTCATCTTATGGCGGCTCCTGAATACTTTAATACGAATTAAATACGCAATTTCTGCCCCCAGATCGACAGGGTCACAGGTTTTGCATGATAATGTAGTGTCGGACCCTTCCCCCACACGCTGGGGGTAAAAAAAAAACGGATTGTTGAGGCATTTTGACTCAAGTAATTAAAAAAATAAAGACAGGAAGAACAAAGCGTTGAATTGAAACGTTCCTATTCAAATCCCCTTGTTAGTAGCTTTACTGCGTTCCCCCTCTTACCCCCTCTCTCTAGATGAATTTTATGATTTTTTCCCCCTCCTTTCACTCTCTCTCTCTCTCTCTCTCTCTCTCTCCTCCTCTCTCTCTCTCTCTTTCTCACTCTCTTGCTCTCTCTTTCACTCGCTCTTCTGCAGTTTTCCCCAGACAGGTTCCACAGTGTTTTAGAGGGGATGGATTTAATTGCTCTGTGGGGATTGGTTGGTGGTGCCGGGCTCGGCTGTTTAATTAGTGTACCCTGCCGGGATTGGTTTAATGCTTCGTGATCTTGAAATTGTCTGATTGTTCAGCCCTCTGGGGACTCCCTCTCTTTCTCTCTCTCCTTTACACTATCTCTCTCTCTCTCTCTCTCTGTGTTTCATTCTCTCTCTCTGCACCTCTTTCACTGTATCTTCTCTTCTCTCTCCCCCCTCCCTCCACACCCCACTGAGAGCAGCAGGTTTAGTAAAACGGTGCTGCAGGCCTCGCTGAAGAGGGCAGGAGCTGCACTCTTTTCCCCCCGAGGCTCGAGCAGCGGGGTGTAAATGTGAGGGCGAGTGTCGTCACGGCGACTCACTCGGGACCCTGCTCTTCACTCTCTCTGTCGCTGTGAGTGGCCTCTCGCGCTGACGCAGGCCGAGGAACCGCTGTTCGGGGGTTACCTACGGCTCCACTGCAGGGACTGGCGAACGCCTATGGGATTTTTTTGTGCTTTGAAATGATTTAGTGTGAAATTAGTGACAGTTTTGTATGCTGTGAATCCCTTTGCTGGTAATCTGGGCTAGAAAACAGAAGAAGTGTGTAGCTCTTCCTCTCAGACCGAGTAATTGTTTGTTTCCTGCCAAGTTGGAGGTCATTGCCGCCTAATGCGTTACTTGCCCCAGTTTGGTGGTAGTAGAGGGATGACCGATGATAGTGTTGCAGATGACTGTACTGCATGAAATGCTTCTGTGAAATCAATATGGAGAAAATCAATTTGGTGAAAATATAATTTGACTTCCAAACCATGGCTGAGTGATTGTTTGGTCCAACCCAAAGTTTCCTGACTGTTGGTTCTTACTCAGCCACCTACCTGTATGCAACAAAATCTGGGATGTTTTTACTGTTAGTTTTTTTTCTTTTACCTGAGTGTATGGCTACCATGTTTACTGATTTTGAGAAAAAAAATATATAATAATAATGTTTTTAATGATAAACATTGTATCCTCAGATCAACTATAAAGATGTGATCAGTCACTGTGTGAGCATCACTTAAAAGGAAGGAACCTCTCGCCTGCTGTTTATAGTTTATAGTTACAGTTGACATGTTTATGAAGTCAGTTAAATGTTTACTTTTATAAGTTGTATGTGTATGATAAATTAATTGTTAAAAATTATGCTGCATTACTCAATTATTAATAAAGACGATAAGGTCCTACTTGAGTGCCAGTTGGTTTACATCTCAGATCTCGATAATGAATATTTTCTCACCTGTCTGGGTGTACGCGATATTGTCTACACTTTTCAGACATAACCTCTGCGATTTGAAAACTGATACTTTGGTTAATATGTAAATTTTGTTTTCTGCATTATCTGAGCTTTGATGGCACCTGGGTCACCAAATGTTCCCGCATCTACTCTGCTGCTCTCTACTGTGTCCTTGAACACTGCCAGATTAATGATCAAAGCGCCACAAGAGGCATCTTTATCCAAGCCCATACTCTTCACCTCTATATTCATTTCATAACAGCCTTCTGAGGTTCTCCGTTCCATTTCTAGGACTGCTAATAGTCTGAGCAGGTCTCTTTGAAATATAGTTGGCAGTCCCTGCTGCGCCCATCTGCTCGCTACAGTACTTCTATCCTCCAGGACCACACAAAAGTCCGCTCCGCCCGTAAGTCTAGCCTTTGGTTAAACTTTTGTGTGTGTGGTCAGGAGGCATTATTTGCTCTGCTGATAATGTGCTGGTCTCGGCAAATGGCTTGTGTCAAGTGCTTTCCCTGCGTGTGTGTTCCTCTTCACTGGTCTCTTTCATATCATCACTCGTGCTCACATTAGTCATACGCTTACTCAGCTGTCCCTGTCTGAAGGATCCGTGCCAACTGGTGCTTATTGAAATACTAAATCAGCCTTTGCCATGCTGTATGCGCTACATTTGAATGCATTCTCGTTATAGGCGAGAGATCCTGTTGTTCTGTTTTCCCCTGTTTACTGTGACACGGACATTGGAATTGTCCCAGGCACTGATGTTTGAGTTATGTGCACAGTCACCTTGACAGAGAGAGGTGGGGAAATTGCATTGTGCAAATGGGCAAAGGGGGGGGTGTGCGTCCCCTCTGCCGCCCGGGCTGCCTGCCCTTGGTTTCGGCTCAATCATCGCAGAGACTGTTGACCTTAACAGTTATGGCACCAGTCATCGGATGCAAATTAAGCATTTCCTCTCTTGGAACTTGTGTACTGGCCAGAGTGGAGGTGTGTGTGCTGCCAGTCAGAGGAGCTGTGTGTGTGTGTGTGTGTGTGTTTTGGTGGGGGGAGGGTTTATTCCACTTTATCTGGCTCATGTGGTACTGCTTTTGAAGGTGATTGACCTTGAAATGTCTGAATGCTGATAATTCAAAATGTGTCTGCCCACTATAGTAATGTATCTGCTGTGGAAGACATCTGCATCTAGGAGTGGTTTTAGTAGTAGATCACTCTAGAAGTAGTTCATGCAGCCTTGGTGACCACATGTGACTTGTGATGCACCAATCTGAAAACCTGACGATCCAGCAGACAAACATAGAAAGATTGGTCATCCATGTTAAACAAATCAGTTCTTCTTCAGGTATTTGTTAATATGGCCACAGTGTGCCTGCAGAGACTTACCTGTGAGCTTCTGTTTTTTTTTTATTTACTCTGTATTGAGTGGTTTTCAAGGTTTTAAACCTGTAGTGGATAGGTTCCACTTCTTGATCCATGAACAAATTGCTTATCTAATGTCCCTGAAGTCGTTTTACATGACCTACTTTTTTTTTTTTTTTACTGTTTATCTGCTCGAACTGTCCAAACGTATCTTCACTGACTGGCTCAGGAGAGTGAAAGGAGCAAACAGGCTTTATCACTTTTTCTAATTTTTGTCCCCATTGAAATTATTTTTCTCAGAATTTGAATCTTTGTCGTAGGAATATTTCATCACTGGGAGTTTTTTTTTTTGGTACATTCCTACTCTGGAACAATTCCTCATGCGCTGAATATTCTCTTCTCATTAGTGAAATGCAGAGCAGGCCTGATAACAGGGAGTAGGTCATTCCTCTCGTTCCACACTTAAGGAAACTCGTCCATATGCTGATGCATCAGCTGATCGTGCAAAAACAGAAAAATTAGAAACACGTAGCATTTTGTTGTTGTAATAATCTTGTCCCTGGAGGGTATCACAGCCCTTTAACAATTTTACATCATTTTTTTTAACCCAGCTGCTGTTAATATTGTGTAACCATTTCATGGCGTGTGGTCCAAGGGAAATGGCCAAAATATTTTTTAGAATAAAATGTTATTACCTTTAAAATGTATTTAAAATCGCCTTTATGAAGTAAATGAATAAAAAGGGATGGGCACTGTTAGGATTTTACTGACATCCTATATTGATGCTGATACTGCTTATTAATTCTGAGTCATATTGATACACTTATGTGTAGTTTAGTTTACATTTATGGCATTTAACAGACATTTATGGATAGAGCTCTCCATAATTTGGTACAAAAAATAAAGACTTCACATGAAAAAAGGTTCAGCAGTTCATTTATTATGACTTTTTAAAAGAAATAACTATCTAAACTGGGTTTCTTGTATATGGAATGACAGAGGAGCTATCGCTACAAATGTGTGTTGGTGATGTGCAGAGCGCTGGTTTTGTCCCTCCCACTGATATAGTCCAGCATCAACCATTGCAGCTATATAAGAATGCATTAATGCTGCATAAACACTGATGGCAGCACTGTTTGTCCAGGAGATAATCAATATTTCCGTATTGACCAGTCAGGAACCGGTACTGACTTTAGTACCAGTTCTCAAAACCCACCCCTGTTCATAAACTTAAGATATTGGAGTTTTGATCCTTTGTTACTACAGCTGCCTGTGTTTACTATATTCTAGCCAAAGAATTACAAACAGCTTGAGATGCCTGAATGGACAAGGGCATGCTCACAGTTTTTAAGACGTGCCAAGTAACAGCAGAGGTCTATAGAATCAGAAGGATTTATATTCATTCTTTAAAAATGTTATCTGTATTTATATAATGGAACTGTCAAAACCATTATGGGCTGACTTACAAGTAATCTAATACTGTGTATAAATAAGCTTTGCCCTCAAGCTATAAGACAATCTTCCTCCGCCTTCAGTGTTTCAGACTTTACCATTTGCAGCCCGTCTCCCCCCTGAGCTTAGGCTGGGGGCTCTGGCCCAGGATCACCAAGGTGATGGGTCCCATGACAGCAATGCCGTTGCAACCCGCTTACCCAGTGTCTGCCCTCCCCCTCGCCGCTCCTCATCCTTTTTCCAGGAAGAATGGCGTGATTACTAAATGCGCCGGGGTGGTGGAGGTGGCCCTGGTGGAGCAGTAATTGTCTGTGTAATGATAACGGGTTGAGTGTTGAGTGCTGGATGAGGAGTCTCTAATCACAGGCTGCCGTGTGGGCGAAGCTTTTGACTCTTTGGGTTTTTAACAGATTAAAGGCAGCCCTGCGCTTATTAATTCAGCTCAGGCTTTAATATGAACCTTGGACTGCGCTGGGACCCAAAGAGCGCTCCGAGAGGGGCTGATTTGGCCCCTTGAATGGAACATGAACTTGGTAAGGTGTCCACGGAATTTTACTATTTTGTCATTTTGTAGTCGCAGTGATTGTTTGAAGGCGTCAAATGAGAATGACGTGGTTTTGATGTATGATTAACGAGGTATTGTTATTTACTGTGGGTTCTTGTATTGATTATTGATCAAATTCAATCATTAGTTTTCCAGAAATCAAATATCGGTTGGTAGTTGCATTTTGATTCTTCAAGAAAAGGGTGTAACAATATATTGAATGATTGTGATCTTGCAATACTAAGAAAAGGCTATGTGCATCGTTATGGCAATGCTTTCTAGAGAGTGATGATTTTTTTGTTTATATGTAATGCAATTGCTTTGTTTGAACACCAAAGATAGCAATGGAGCAGCACCAATTAACAATCAAGACCAGCTCGTTCATGTTCATGAGCCACACTCCGCCCACATCCCGGCTCTGCTGTCATTAGTAGGTCTGTTATTTTTCTTCATTTAAAATCTGTTCAGAATATTGTAAGAATATTGAATTTTGAATCCAGTATTGTGAATTATTTGAAATCATGGGCTGAGTATATTGTCACACACCTAGTTAATAATTGAGTATTAATTAATTACTTGGTAATTTTTGCATTCATAATAACACAGGTCAATGAAAAAAAATGTAATCATCAAGAACCACAACACACTTTTCCAAACCAGTTTTTCATTTTCATGTTTTTCATCAGTTTTTTTCAGTCACATAAACTTTTTGAATTATGAGTAATATTAGATTTGGTGCATGTGGTTTATATTAAACCGCAGGCACCAATCAAGTAACTGTTTCAATATTTTCTGTGGCATAGATATAATGATCAAAAACGCTCAGCATATGATTAATATGATATAATATATATATATAATATATGCTAATTATAAGCTATAATGCAATATTTAACTAACTTCACAAAAACTGTATGTACAAGAAAAACTGAACACAGATTTGAAATCAGCATGAAAAACACTTAAGTTAAGTTTTTACTTAACTGCTGTGACACAATGGTGTAGAATAATTCTACACACAGTTTTGTTAAGTGGCATAATTCATTACTTTGCGTGGGATTGTTTTGATGGGTACCCACCACTACAAAAAAACAAACAAACAAAAAAAACGTGAACTGATATCAAT
>JBBPDE010000015.1:6508914-6520725 GCA_037974605.1 Nannopetersius ansorgii | reverse complement strand
CATTCTGAACTCAGTTTAATACATTACCCTTAAAGAAAATGTAAATATTAACCCGAGGTTTAAATACGGAAAAGTCAAGAACGAGAGAGACAGAGAGAATAACAGAGTGAGAAAGAGAGAGCAAGAGAGAGACAGAGAGAGAGAGAGAGAGAGAGAGAGATACAGGGAAAAATATCAAGGGGAAAGTCATCATAGCTTGTGTAGTATAGACCCAGCTCCCAGCCCAACTTTGTGAATAGATTAACGGCGATATTTTTTTATTGCGCGATAAGAGCACATTAACGCCTATAAAGGCCCACCACTAATATATATATAAATTAGAATATATAAATTAGATATATATTGACTAGATTTCCACTGTATTATTTTTGCAGTGTTAAATTGCACAAAAGCAAGGTAGAGATGCTAATAAAAAAGTGGTCATTCAGTGCATTTTCTCTAATGGACTGTGGTGGTATTGCACTTTATATAAAACATACAAATGCAATCAGCCGTAGTGATTTAAAATAAGACAGATTTATCTTAGGCAGCTTGTTGATCGGCCAGGAAAAACAACACTAGCTAACTTGTTGAATTTTCTGTACAAGTGCTTTTTTTGATCAGTTCTATTCCTCCATCTTTGATGAATTGATACAAACGGAAAGGTTCAGGATATCATTGGTGTTTATTATGATTTTGCGTCATATTTGTCTGTTCAGGTCAGTTTAATCTTGGGGGCCACAGACGCTTTTGTGGTGAGTTGTGTGGGCTGTCAGGATGGTACTGTACAGTATGTGTAGTGTGATATGCAGTAAATCTGCTTGATCTTTAAACATACTTAAAAATGTCTGAATATACTTTTAAATAGTATTTTAGTATACTTAAGTCTGTGGTCTATCAGTCCACAAAAGAATGTTCTTATGCTCACGTTGTGCGATGTTTTGCCAAGAAATAAGCGAGTGAGTTCTATCAACATTAGCTAAACCCGGATCATGCAAACACAACTCGAAACAGCTTAGTAATTTGCTCATAGTTGAAACCACAAGAAAACCCACACTTCCGCCCGATGGGAAATGGTCGATGCCATCATCTCAGCAGGCAACCAAGGCCGCAGACCAGCTTCTCCTCGAGTCTACATCAATGGCAGTATTTATTATAAAAGACTCTCATAGCACCTCTCACACTCTCTCTCACTTTCTCCCTTTCACTCTCTCGATCTTTCTCTCTCCCTCTCTCCCTCCCTTATTCTCCCTTCCCTCATTTGGGTGATTATTATACTCTGGATGAGAACAAACAGTATCTCTACTTAATAATTCACATCACTTTCATCTGATATTCAGTTACCATGGGCAATTTAGTAGTTGAATAATTTTGTGAAAAATTCATTTATTATGGCTGCGCGTTATGAGGCAGCGGTGATGGCAGCCGAGAGTGTTGGAGGGGTTTAAATTGCGTCTGTGGAGGGGATCCAGGGGAAGGTAATGTGTTCTAATGTTCTCAGCCATATGCATTGTTTTCAGGGCTCATCAGTTTTACATTGATTCCCACTGAAGTGTTTAATTGCATCATGAATATGATCTAATTCTGTCCTTTTCGCCGAAACCGAAGCGCTCGCCGAGAATGATGTACTGCCACGACAGCGCCATATCGGGACGTATTTTATATGGAACGTAAATTATAGTGTTAAATTAGCCTGGAAAGATAACTAGCTGGCACGGGGAATGGACTCAACAGTTTAATTTAGTGTCAAAAGGCCGTGAAGGGATAAATCTCTCCCTTCTCTCGCTCTCCGCCATTGCGTCTGGGGCTTTTACTGGAATAGTTTGATTTTCTTTTTTATTTCCTGCGGTTTTCTCTCTGGGTTGCACTTGCTTGTGGCAGTTAAGCCAAAGGCCATAGAGTTAGTTTGAGAAGATCTGGGAGCGCCGTCGCTTTGTTCAGGGCCATGTGCGTTGTACAAAAGCCCCAGACAACTTTTTTTTTCAACCTCACGATGATTTTCTTACTGTAGGACTCCCCAAAATGGCCCATATATCTTTCTTTTTTCAGCGTTTAGGCATTGTGTGACGAGTGAGGTCTCTTTTACTTGCACAATCCTTTATTCCTCCTGTTTTCCATTCTGTCCCTCACTCTCCATTCTGACTCTCCTCCCAGGGTAAGCATGAGAGCAGGTGAACGAGTCCAGCTTTGAAATGGTTCCTTCAAGCTGGGTTATTCATTGAGAAGATGAAAGGCCTCGAGTGTGTGGGCCCTCTTTCTTTTTTTTTCTTTTTTCGCCTCGGAAGGAAACATTTTCTCTCTCCCTTGCTCTATCCTGCCCTTAAAGCTGGAGTGCTCTGCTGAGAGGCTGCCAGTAGCCAGCCTTCCCCCTTGTGCCCGTCCCCTGCCAGCTGGTCCTGAAAGCAGCCGTTCTCCGGCCCTGGCGTGCTCTCTTATCTTCAGCACCTTCTCCACGATAACGCTGGGCCGTAGCGTTCCCCCAAACAATTGCTATAATGTGAGAACAGTCAGTGTTGTGGGTTCCCAGGTCTTGTAAATGGGGCCTTGTTCTGTGTGTCAGAATAAGCACTCGTAGCCAGGCTGAACGTCCTCATCCTGGTATTTGGTTGCCTCCCGATGTCCGTTGTGTCCGTCTCCATCTGATAGCCCCGCCCACCAACACTCTTAAACAAAACAGTGCGAAAAAGGCTTCTTTGTATGATGTTGTAGATGAACCATAAGTTAATTGTCAGTAAAATGTCTTTTTATTTGTTAGCTGCTCTTTTGCTTGGCATGCCGCTACTCTGCCCCTCTCCCGCTCTCCAGGACCCCCTCCCTCTGCACCCACTTGTGGGTGGAGACTACTCTGAAAGTTCTCATGGGGTCAGTCAAAGATCTTGTGTTTTTTCAATTTGTTTCTTAGACCTAAAATAACAGAAAAGACCTTTGTTTTTTTGGGGCATTTGCGTGTGACGCTATTTTTAAAACTCCGGTTTTATTATTACACATTTGTTTGTTAAATGTTTACATGTTAAAATTACAATATCTTTGGTTCTATGTGACTTAGAAACACCAAACAGACTCAGCATGACGTCTGATACCTCAAGCATTTACATAAACTGGGGGAACTTACATTATAGTTAAAGTATCTTGTCAAACATGGTCCCCTAAAGAACTTTTATTAAGATGGACAGAAGCCTGTGATCTCAATATGGTATCAGCATCTTGGTAATACATCTGGCAGCTGAAACTGAGCAGATTTGAATGCGCATGAACCATTATGAGAGAGGAAAGGTGTGAATGACATATGATGAAAAGCTGGAACCAAATTGCCCAGAACAAAATGCTAATGTTCAAAGACAGCCAGTGTTTCAGCCACAGATTCGTACTTTCATAGCCGCCGCTGGTGAGTTGGAAAAGCTTCACAGAATCCCATTCAGACTAATGAATTTAGATTCACTATGTCGAGTGTCCTGCTTAAAATGCATTACATGACTCAGATGGACTGCGCTTTTGTAAATTATTGAGACTAGGCAGGTTCGAAATTGCAACAAAAGACATGATACCTGGTCTAACCAAACAATGTCACATGCCAAACAATATATATCATTTGAAATGGAAAGGAAATTCTAGCAATTTTCTGCATCCTTCAGTGGTTGAGATGTAAACAGAGCCATCCGGAGTGGCTTGGTGTGAAGTGTTTGTCTATAGAGACACAGACTTGGATAGGAAACATGTCTCCTGAGTTTTACACTATGTGTTGATAATACATAGTGCTGAATCTAAAAAAACTGGATTGGGATTTTTTTGGGCAGAAATTGTCATCATTATCACCATTATCATTATCAAATCAAATTTATCATTTGAGATCAGCCGAATGAGATGCCAAAATCATAAAAAAAAATACATTTCTCTTAAACAGCACATTGTTTTTGTAGCTGTGCCTTATTAGGCTAAATGAGATTTTTGTGCATATTTTAAACCTTGTCCAACCTGGTAACAGTTTTGAAGGAACACATTTGTTGGTGCGGCTCAGATTGGCTAAAACGTTTCAGTTAAAACAAGTAATAATGTGGTAATAGCCCAGAATCAGGATCCTTACATTTTCAGTGGAAAATACTCAGGGAGTGCACTGCCACTGATGACACACTGTGGGAAAGACAAAGATTTCTAAATGATCAAAAAGGCTTTATTATTTTTTTTTACTTTGTTTCTTTTTTCCTTCTGTGTTTCTTTCTCATGGGAGGGCATTGCTGGAGGGATAGGGATGTTAAATGAGCTATGGCGGTCTACTGAGGTGTGGGGGTGTGTTTGTGTGTCCACGTTTAAGAGTGTGTGTTTGCGCATGTTTTGGCGTGCCGTCAGTGGAGAGTTGCCGCGGTGGGCCGCTCTGAGGCAGCTGTGAGAAGTCGTTTTACAGGAGCACGAGCAGGAGAGAGGTGAGGATTAGCCAGCGCCTTTGAGCCGGAACACGCCTGTCGAGGAAGGGGCTACAAACCATGGATCTAATTTCCTTTCCTCAGTCTCTCTTTCTCTCGCCATTCCTCTCCTCCCTTTTCTCTGTCAGACAGCTGAGACGCTTGTACATGCCGGCTGGATTAGGCCGATTTGCTGCCCATGGTGGACTGAAATGGTCTGACAGGTATTTTCTCGGGCTGCCCCTTTCGCAGGCCTTTCCTCCGCTATCCTTTCATCTGGCCAGCACAACACAGCGCTCTTCTCTGCCTCACCACGTTGAGCAGTCACTCTTCATTACCACTGACGTGTATACACACACACACACACACACACACACACACACACACACACACACACACACACACACACACACACACACACACCTACATACAACATACAGCCTAGTTTAGAAACCAACATTCTTATGTTGAGCAGAAAAAACGTACACCTGTGGCCTCAATTGATTGTGCATTTAGATTCCCCCCTTATGCCTTTGGAGTTCATTCCTTTATAACATGGCTAATGTTATCCGCAGCAGTTCTGAGAGAGCCCCGAGGTAAAGCCAGGGCCAGGGAAGGCCTTGCCTTCCCCAGAAGGAATAAAAGGCTTCCCTGAGCTCCCCAGGCCGACCTCTTGGGGTGGGCTGGGGGAGGGGATCGATTGGGCCGACCTAAATAGATTTTGTCACCTCCCCCTCTTCCCTCTCTTCACCTGCACACGCTTCAGTCCTGCCGGCCGGGGTACTCGGCTAATGGGTCAGCATTCGCTCCCTTTCCAACATGTTGTGATTTGGGTCAAAGTGAAGATTTTGACCCTCTGGAGGTCCCTGAGGACCACTGCACTAATGAGCCACTGTAATATTTGTAATGTTTATAAATTAGACGTGCAGCTGAAGAACCTTTTTAGGGGGGTAAGAAGCTCCATATAATGTAATAGTTCTTAAAAAACGCTTAAATTAGTAATGAACTTTGACATTATGTCGTTTATTGTTTATAGGATCCCCATTAACTGAGCCATATAGCCTGCTATTGAGCCATAGAGCCTGCTATTACTACTCTAGTCAAACTAAAAATGCATTACATCACAAGAAAAATTCTAATGCAAAAACCCAAATCGAAACACCACTAAAACAAAACAAACAAAAAAATGCTACAAATACATCCATTAGTAAAATGGCAAGGATTACAGATATAACTGACTGATTTTGTTAAGAAATGGCAGCTCATTCTATGATGTAAATGTTCTCTATTCAACTGTGCATTGATGTTAATTGGTGTTAGGCTTTCGTACTACATCCTTCTACATGTCTTCTGCCATAGATGGAGGAGTTAAAACATTTATGGAAAAGACTATGATCATCATCATTTAGAAGGTTCTTCACATCTCATTTGCAAAAATGGTTCAAAGAACTCTTTGTGGCACCTCTTTTAAGAATGCATGTCTGAAGATGCATAATGTATAGTTTGCTGATAGATATTGTTAGAGACCAGTATTGGTAATGGACTGATACTAGCAGAAAATTCTGGATCAGCTGAAAATGAAAAAAGACAAAAAAGAGCATATCTGTTATATATTGTTCAATATTTTACACCAGAAGCATCAGTTTGTCACTTATGGCTGAGCATAAGGGTAGTAAAGTAGGCCACGTTTAGGCTGAAGCTATCATATGAACATTAGCTAAGTATAATACAAGGATTGCTGTATTTTATACAGTTGAATTTGAACAAAAAATAAGAATGTGTTTGTTTTATGTAAGCCTTGTTGGCTATGGTTGCTTAAAGCAAACCATCTTGTTTAACTTAGAAGGTAGCAATGCTGTTTTCTAGGCAGCATACTGGTTAATTCTCCATCTCGGCAAGCAATGTTTGCATTGAGGCGTCCTTGGGCAAGACTCCTGACGCTACATTTACCCACATCTGTAACCAGATTAAATTATAGCTCTGAGTAAGAATCTCTGCCAGATGTGTAAATTAAATGCTTCCTATAGAGGTGCAGCTCTACAGCGGATCCTGGTGGGGTCTAGGCCTACCTGCTTGGACAGTAAGCCCCCAGATAGCTCATGGTATGTTTTCAGCTGTTATAGTGGTCTAACTAGGCATTTAAATATGAAATAATCACTGTGTGCAAAAAATCTAAATATGCTTAACTTTGTAGAAGTTAGTGTTTATCTCTGGGCTATGATGCTTACTTGCTAAACCCCCTCCAAATCCCACGTGTAATAAGGTCTTTAAAATGAACTAATGGTCACATCAATGTCCTGTACGGTATTGATGGTGTTTATTTGAGTCGTTTGTCCATTGATTGTTTTAAGCTTTCAAGGTGTTTTTCTTTAAGATGAAAAGTAACAGACCAATGTTGGAATCAGCTGGTCCTTAAGGGCTCAGTATTGGTGACATAAAAGCAAAGTTAGTCTTGTTCCATGTTTACTATACTGCTATTGCACAAGCCCTGATATGCAGGTGAACCCTCTCATTAGTGTTTTTGCTGGGAGCATTCTGACAACCCCAGTTCCATATGAGTGTGTGTGGGTGTTTTGATGAATCCAGGCATTCACATAATCCTACAAAAGTTAATAAATTCAGCCAAAACAACTCAGCCCAATCTTTAATTATATCACATTGTTGCTTCATTAGTGTGCATGTGAGGAATATTGCAATATGATAGTTGGTCCATGTTGTGTACACCAGTGGTCCCCAATCCCCGGGCAGCGGACCGGTACTGGGCTGTGGATGTTACCCGTGTTATGTTGTTGGCTCGTTGTTATGAAAATTCTGTTAGTAAATATGATTATATTTTAAAGATACACCATTTTTATATTTTTAAAATATCCCCGTTTTTATGCGTATCATTTATTTGTATAAATACGTATATGTATATTTATCTGCCACTCATTAAAGGCCGGGCCGTGAAAATAGTTTCTGATATTAAACCGGTCCGTGATGAAATAAAGGTTGGGGACCACTGGTGTAGACTATAAATGCTAATGGTCAGTACAGTTCACTTGAGGACCAGAGGCCTTGCTATATATTGTGGCTGAATGTTTTTCTGTCTCAGGTACGGTTTCTCTCCCATCTCTCAGTAATAGGGCCTTTTCCTCTGCTGTGCAACTGAGGCCTCATCACTCTCCTCCTTTCTCCTCTTCTCCTGTCCCTCTCTGTGCCTGGCTCACCGAGCCACTCAGCTGAAACGGTGTTCACTGAATGAAGTTGATGAGAAGTGTGTCCAGAGAGGATGCCCAGCAGGCAAGGCTGTGTGTATATGTGCATGTGAGCAAGAGAGAGAGAGAGAGATGGAGAGAGAGAGAGAGAGAGAGAGAGAGAGAAACAAGTGTTTCTCTTAGTGTTTGTGTATGCTGTGATTTTGCAGTGTTTGTATGTGTGTATTATGCTGGAGTCTCTGTTCATTTGAGGGACAGAGGGGAAGCAGGTAGGGAGGGGGTGAAAGAGAAAGTGCGAGAGAGAGAGAGAGAGAGAGAGAGACGAAGGGAGATGGGAAGAGAAAGGCATACTCGGGAGGTTGCGTTGATGCACTATTATTTGGTTTACTTACCGTGCATTTTCAAATGGCCTGCCAAATGATATATCAATGAAAATCTGCTCTCTGAGTTATGGCCATCCACTTATTCATCTGATGATGGAGAGACTGAGCACCATGTCCTGGAACGCCTCAGTCTTATTGTGCCCCATTACTTAGCCTCTCCTAGTAGCACTAAGTGATTTTTAGAATGCATTGCCATGGGCTCTTTTCTTCCTCCTTGACTGTATTTTCCTCCCCCTTAAATGGCAGTGAACTACATTTGCACTTAAAACATATTCTTTAATCTTCTGTTATTTTACATACAAATTGCATCCTGAGCAATGCATTCATCATTGCTCGTCTCCTCCACTCCTCTCCTAAATGAAAAATGTATCTTAAATGAATAATGGATCGCACTGTAGCATAATTTTCTTTGTGGCGTGTTTACAGTTTGGGATGTTTTTGTATTATTATTATTATTATTATTATTATTTTTCTTTTGGCTGAGAAGGCAAGGCTAATATCCGCTCACTTTGGATCTTCTAAAGAAAATGATCGGCGATCGGAATGTATCGACTGATATGGTGAGGAATCTGATGGTTGAGGTCTTGAAAAGCTTTCCCGCTTTGATTACATAGGACCTGAATAGACGTGCATGAAAAGGAAAGCGTGGTCGAAGGGGAGTTTGGACTCCTGAGATGCTTCAGATCAATTAACTTGTGGTATCTGTGGAAAGGCTCAGATAACGCCGCTAAAAGCCTCCTGATTTAGTTTGAACTTAATTTCTTTTTTTAGCTGCTGTCCCCTCGCTATCTCTCGCTGTGGTGCTGTCACTCCAGCTGGAGCAGAAGAGGGCCAAATCCCTGACGTCCTTCGTGTGCAGCCGAGAGGAGTGGATAGGTGTGAGCGAGACAAGAGCGCTGTGGGTGGTCGGACTGGGCTCAGGCTCCCCCCACGTTGCTGAAATCATGTGCGTATGGTGACCTCAGGCGCCTCGTAGAATCGTCCAAGGTTTCCTTATGCTTCCATGCTCACTTCTGTGATCTGACCCACATTCTGCATGTTTTTGATGGATCTGTCTCTGTTCAGCTCCTGCATTGGTGCGTATACCTGATCTAATGATGGATTTAGGTGGACTGAGTGTGATGGTGAAGGTGGAGGTTCACACTTCACAAATCTGATGTCTCTGAGTGTGGGATTCAGAAAGTTGGGATTGTTTGGAACTAGATTCTCAGAACTAGATAAATGTACTGTAGTAATAAGCACTTTTGCTATTCAGTTATCCACATTTATAAATGAATATTATCAACATGACTTTATATTGCTGTCAATGACGGAAAGTTTTACATAACAGACATATAAGGTTTAACATGCTAGCAGTTTCCCTATATAGTGAACATGGAGTTTACAGCGCAATGAATCAATATTTTTGTTTGTAGTTTTTTCATATCATTTTTGTTTCCTACAATTTTTTCCTAAAATTCTCAGTGGCTTCTGCCCTGACTGAAGGTTAATTTTTTGCCATATTCTTTCAAACTATACAGCTCTCATATCCAATTACATACATATATTTGAAGAACTATATGACTAGGTCATTAGCTTTCACTTAGCTGATCGTTCATTTAGCCCTGGAGGCTAACATTGCTAAAAAACACTAGAAGTCTGTTGTTCCCAAATCTTTTATTTTTTGTGAATACACCGCCAAAACCTCTCTGAACATATTCAGACTACATCCAGCTCTTCACTGGGATGAAGCAGACTTGCTGGGGATTTGCTGTGTGATACATAAAAATGAGCAAAACTTCACAGGTGTTGTGTCAAATGGGTATTGTGGCATATAGACACTAGATTACATTCAAAATGTTTATTGTTTCTACTTATAAACAGGAAATTTGGAAGTTCAAGATTAACAGTTTTTTGGTAATACAAATAACAGAAATTAGAGTTGTAATCTGTAGTGCAACATCCCTTCCTCTCACAACTTTGCCTTTCTCTCCGCCTCCATTCATCTCCATGTTGGACTTGCATCCGTGCGTGTAACTGATCTAATGATGGATTCAGTTGTCTGGAGGACTGGGTGTGATGATGAGGGGGGTTCACACTTCAGGAAGCCCCTGTTGGGCGTCTCTTTGCTGGCTGTGGAATTCGTGTAGTCACCCCCTCTCTTGCTTCTCACCAACTCGAGGGAAAGCACTGCTCCCTCCTCTCTTCCTGTTCCGCCATCCAAACTGTTCTGGTGAGCCCAGGAGGGAAGCGCATGGCTGGGCCGAGTGGAGGCGCCTCCTCCGCTTTTGTATGTTGCTGTAGTCCCGTGGTGTTCCCGTTCCCCTCTGAGACGGCCCGGTACAGATGGGAGCCGCTGGACCGCGGCGGCTTGTGTCATGATACGCCGCCGAATTCACGGCTGAGCAGAAAACAGCTTTTAATGTGTTCGTCTGCCGAGAGAAAATGAACAGAAAGCGCTGGTCCCCTTTGTTCCTCTTTTCCCCCCTCCCTTACAACACATTGTTTGGCTTGTATTACGAGGGGTACAGGCCTAGTTGATTTGTAGCTTGATGAGCGCCGCCAAAAAAAAAAAAATTAGCTGTCATCAAGGCTCATGATCACCGCTTGTTCTAAAGGTCATACGTCTTGAATTAGCCGTTGGTTGTAAAGGCTGAGTGGTGTAGTCTGCAGATTGCGAGCGGTGTTTGGAGCAGACAAAGAGGTTCTTAATATCTCCATAGTCATCATTTATCAGTTCGACTTGAGCCCTCCTGTATGTGACTGATCGCACACCTGCGACGACACGGTCCGAGCCGCCTTTGATACATGGGCGATAAATGGATTGATGAATAAGGAGGATGGTGATGGAGAGGGAGTTTTCGCTATCAGCGTGGACGCTCCTCTGAGGTCAGCCATCTATCACCGCTCCATCGGCCATGTTAGTTTGCTTTGGTAATGAGTGAGCTGACATTTACACAGAGCTCACCAACCGGCCGCCTCGGCCAACCAAGCAGCTGACCCACTGATTACCTCCCAATCTTCGCGCTGGCAGCGTTCGGATAGGATATAAAAAAACAAAAAACAACAAATGAAAGAATCGAGAAAAAAACACATGCGACTTCTCCCACTAGCCTGTTCTCAGTTTGCATACATCATTACAGGAACAATAAAAATCAATTGGACATCGCAAGGTAAATATAAACAAATGTGTGGCGCACAACGTCGAGTGGCCCGTGTTTACTTTTAGGCAGATTTCATTTAGCCGCAAGTTTAAATGGTGATTTACGAGAAGATGGAGTGTGTTGCCTCGGCTTGCCCGCTTTTCCCCCCTCTGCCTGCCTGCCTGGAATATGAGATGGAAGTTAAACAGTGTGAAGCTGCGGCATTGAGGGAAGGGCTTTGGACGTGTGGGCAGTGTAGCATCAAATAGATTGTGTTTCCTCCCATGTAAACGGCTAATGTGTGCCGAGCGTTCTGACACAGATGAATGTAAGGAATTTGCTGGAAAGGCTTTACAGCCCGTCTGAGAGACGACGCGGGGAACTGACTGCATAGTACCCTCCCTCAGACGTTTTGTACAACACACACACACACACACACACACAGACACACACAGACACACACAAACACACACACACATACTCAAGCTCACACTCTCTCACTCTTGCCAGTCCCTCTCTCCCAAACTCCCCGCGCTCCTGCCATGGGCCGCTGTTGAATGGCGGTGTTCAGATTGGTGTGGACACTGGGGATGGCTTTTTATTGGCTGTGGGATAAGAGATGGCTGCTCAAGCGGTGAGATGCATTTGCACTCACATACACTCATTCACACACACACACACACACACACACACACACACACACACACACACACACACACACACACACACACAC
>JBBPDE010000015.1:6458712-6472956 GCA_037974605.1 Nannopetersius ansorgii | reverse complement strand
GGATAATGTGCCGGGCCCTGCAGCCCCAAAGCCTGACATGACCGGTCCCCAGGACAAATAAGTTTGAGAAACGCTGGTCTAGCCATCACAATTTGACCCTTTAGGTAGGCTGGTGGCCAGTAAAGGACCCATGATAGACTACACTAAAGAGATCCAACATCAATGCCTTCGAATAGAAGGTCTTTGCTGTCTGCCATTCACTCTAGGGTTTTCTTTATATCCAGTGAATGGGGCACCTGAGATCATATAGCAAGCACATGGCTAGAATTTTGGGTAGCTTATATGTTCATAGAACCTCAGTCAATCATTTTTTTTGTATGTAACTTTTGCTGTGTACTCCCAGGTTACAAATGTATGAGACGATGGCCAGTGTGTCAGATTTACACATTTGAAAACCATAAGCCACTACTTTACATTTACGGCATTTATCAGACGCTTTTATCCAAAGCGACTTCCATTCCCTAACTACAGAGGACAGTCTCCCGGGAGCAACTTAGGGCTAAGGGTCTTGATCAGGGACCCAGTGGTGGTGTGCTGAAGGTAGGATTCGAACCCATGACCTCTTGGTCTAGAGGCAAGTATCCTACCCACTACGCCACCAATACGCCACCACCACCCGTAGATGTGGGTACTATTAAGCAAACACTAAAATGTTACTGGCTGACATGCCTGGCTGAAGAAATCTATGGACACCTCACATCTCTGAAACACCAGACCTGTTCCTCTCAGCATATGGTTCAGATATGGTGTGTGAGTCTGAGGAAGAACTGGCTGAATTCCTCCATGGCTCCCATGCGGTTTCCGCTGATGAGATTTTTTTTTTTTAGATGCACACCTCTCCCCATTTCTACGCAGGCTGCCGATATGACAAACATATTATGATAATTGTGATATTTGGATGCATTTTGATATGTACACTATATTTAATTTGTCTGGTAGTTTGGTGGCAAGTTGGAATGGTAGAAAATGCACTTGTAAACAGCAGTGTCGTGTTTTAATAGGGGTTTGAAAGAAAGTAGGAACAGGAAGGGGGACAAAAAACAGTTGGTGAAAAAATGTGATGTGTAAATCAATGAATACAGTAGAGCTTGCCCAAATTGCCCAAATATTTTTCTGTTACCTTGTTTCTCGGTTCCTTTTATTTGGAAACTACATTATTGTTTTACAGGGTAGGTACTGAGCACGAGTATTCAAGGACTTGTTCTTAAAATATTAGGTATTCTAAGCCTGTGTAATGCCGTTTGGGCCAGTTTTAAAAATAAGATAATAGACTGATATCCTGTTATAGTGTTCTATACAGTCTAGGCTGTTACTATATACTGTTTGCAGGCTCTTACTGTGTATCAATATAACTTATGAACCATACAGTCCTTAGTGTTCCAGCAGCGCTGATGATTCCCGTATACCCAGAATTGTATTGTGAAGTAATTTATGACTCTCACCTGTTATCATACTGCCCGCCACAATCCCACCCATATCTTTTACCACAACTCCACTCTGATAAAGCAGCTGTTTCCTACTCTCTCGTGTACAAGCTTGCCTTCCATTTGAAACTAATTCTTTCTGCGTGTGCATGACAGAGAGATTTGTCTTTTAAACTAGCGTCCTTCCTCGCAGCCAGGTAGATGAAGAGTGTGTGGGCTTGGACCCTCTTGTAATAAATAGGCCTCCCTCTAGCCAGGTGGAATTGATGTATTTCAGCACATTTTGCTTGTGCTGTCGATAGAGGCTTTAATTTTTAGCGTCCTGCCAGCGCAGCGCCCCTGAGCTCGGGAGGCTGCGTGCCTGAGTGACACTGCCGCTGTGCAAATGTTAGGCGTGTTTGCGCACGCAGCAGCTGCATGGCACACGGGACGCACTCGCAAAGCCTGCTCATCTGTCCGGCGCTCAAGATACGACCCAGCGCGGGCAGCACTAAAGGGCGGATAAAGGCCTGCACTCGACCTTCCGTAAGACAGTTACAAAACACTTCCTTAATCTCGCTTGTTCGCGTGTAACTTGATTATGCCCTATGGATCTGATAAACAAAGGGAGTTTGCAATTCTCCATCCAATTTGCCGTGGTGTCTTCTCTAAAGGTATGGCCCCCTTTCCGTAAAAGCGAGAATCTAGGTCGGTAAGCTTTGATCATCTGGACCACAATACATGACTTCAAACGGAAGAAGTATGAATTATAGCTGCTAGTTGTTGGAGTTGCAATTCCAAGTGCGTTCTGTGAAATCGTTTATTTTCTTTAACTGCGTCTTTCTGTGACAA
This sequence comes from Nannopetersius ansorgii, assembly GCA_037974605.1. Classification (NCBI taxonomy): domain Eukaryota; kingdom Metazoa; phylum Chordata; class Actinopteri; order Characiformes; family Alestidae; genus Nannopetersius; species Nannopetersius ansorgii. The sequence goes on along the minus strand of JBBPDE010000015.1, from coordinate 6,470,701 downwards.
GATGATAATAAGATGTTTTGTTCGTTGCAAAAGGCATTCTGAGCCACACTGGTACAGGAGGGAAGAAGTGGTGAGTGGATTTCTGTACAAACACATGAATGAATGAATAACCTGTGTCTGTTTAGTACAACTGGCATTCTAGTAAGGCTGCAAGTAATGATTATTTCTGTAATCGATTAGCCTTAAAGATTATTATCATTTTAATTTAGCTGTGTTTGGTTATTTTGTTTCTTTCTTTCTTCATCAGTATCATTCTTATGCAACTAGCAGTTCCTTCCTTTATGTATATTACTGTAATACACTGCAGAGTGCCTTTTCTAAACATTGCATCAAACGGTAAAAATCCATTTTTTTCATAATCATAATTTTTTCATAATAGTATTGCTGACTGTTGCTGCCCTGCAGTCCACCAGATCTTTATCTGACAGCTTTCTTGTACAATTGTAACATTGTCATTGAGTTATCTTGCAGATCTTTACACTGTATGATCCAAAGGCCTCGATTTAATCATCTTTGTTAGGTCAGTACCATTTCTACCATTCTGCAACTATCTGCTGCATCCCTACTTTCCCCTTATTGGTTTCTCTGAGTAGTTCTTCATGATGTTCTTGTTCAGTTTTTTTAAATGTGGGGTCCCCTGAGTGGATTCTTCAGCAAGTTCTGCTGGAATTGCCCCTTTGGGTGTTTTTTAGCATGTTCTCCCCTTGGTTTTTGCTCTTACGGAACCTTTTTAAAGTGTTGGGTTCCCTCAGTGGGTGGGTCTTCTTACTCTTAGGGAGTTCTGGTTTCCCTCGGCATTTCCTCCTCATGCTCTTGGGAATTTTCTCCTTTTGAGTCTTGGCTCCTCTCAGTGGTTCTTCATCATGTATTTGGGGAGTTTTTACCTCTGAGTCTTGGTTCCACTCACTGCTTTTTCTCAGGCTCTTGCGGAGCTTTTCCTGCCACTGTTGCCCTGACCTGACTCATTAGTGGTCTGGACTCAAAATCCTGTAGAGAAGCTTGGTGACAGTATCTGCTGTAGTGAGTGCTGTGGCTATTGAATTGAACTGAATTGCGACAGTGAATGAAATCTCGGAGGCAGCGGGGACCGACTGTCGGCAGTAGCATACAGCACCCAGCTTGCTGGCAGACCCGCCGCCACTGATTTTAAAGAACAGATGCTGATTATATTTAGGGGCAAACAAACAGCCTTGCTTCCCCTGAGTGGCTTTAGCTGGGGGTGGAGAGTAAGCCTCAGCAACACTCCAACACTTGGTTCTGTTCGCTTATAGGCGGCAAAACAGATGACAAGGAGAAACACAGCCAAAAATTCCCTCGATCCGAGTAGCGGACTGATCCATCCGTGGCTGTAGCGGGGAGGGAGCGTGGCATGGAGGGGGACCGGAGGGCGCCGCTCCTGGCTCACTTGCAGCTGCTGGCAAGAGTACAGTCAAATTAGCCAATAAAAACGTGTGAAATGGGTGGCAGTGCGCCGGCCAAGGACATGCCAAGAGAAATAAACTTCAGCGCTCGTCTGTGCAAGGCAGGGGGGGCGAAAAAAAGAGACGCTGGGGGTGGGGGTGCTGGAATGAGCTATGTGCATCTCCCCAAAGCAGGAGCTGAGTCAGATGGCGGCATTAACGTCTGGGAGCCCAGCGGTGAGACAGGTTCGGAGATCAGCAGCGGTTCAGTCACGGCAAAATTGGGTTTGTTTTCATACTGCTGCAGGGAGGGTGTTCTCACTCCTTTAACTGGCTCGGATATGGATGTGAAAACACAAAGACCAGAACCAGACGATGACACAGATGACTTAGGAAGTAGTGTACGGTGTAATGTGTGAATATTTTTAGCAACTGGTCAAGATTCCAACCTTTAACCCTACATTTATGGCTGGACTGGATTATGGCTGATTTATGGCTTGTTTGTAATTTGATATGAATTATTTATCTCATCTAGCTTATTGAAATAAGAAGAGAAATTCTGTGCAAAAAAAAACACATTTCTGTTCCTTAGTAGAGTAAGTCTGATGATTTGATCGTGCTTTCATTGTGCAGCCAAGAAAATGGGCATTTTTACCATGTTTTTTTTTTTTTTTGGATTTTTCACATTTAAAGAAAGGAAAGAAGTCAGAAACGAGTACTCCATCCTACTGATACAGAAAACAATTTTTTTGGACAGAAATTGTTTTCCGTGAGGAGGTGGGGCAATGCTTAGGATAGGAAATCTCGGTATAAATTACACAGACACAATAGAAAAGATCCATACTCTTCAGCTGCTCCAAAATAGATTACATGTCCCAACATTTAAGATAATTTTCATTTGAACCAACTACTATAATCATCTGGCTTAAGTGAACACAGTGTGTCATTCAGAATTGCACACATATGGTAGGACAATATACATCTGTGATTTGGGCCCCAGGGAGTCAAAGTAAATGCTTCCTTGAGTGCCTCTGTACCGGATGGAAATTGATAGTGCAATGGCATGAAATGGCCGTTTGCACAGGATTAATATACGGTGATTATTTCTACAGTTGGAATTTTAGGACAGGATTAGTTTAACCTAAAGTTATTGCTATAGTTTTATAGCACAGAATTAAAATAACCTGGGGTTGTTTGTACTGTTTGTTTGACAACAAGGGACTGAGATTATAAGGTTGTGTTTATACCATGGAATTACTATAACCTATGTTCATTTGTATGGCTGTATTTATAGCACAGGATTAATATAACCTGACATTATTTGTGTGATTGTGTTTGAAGCACAGAAGTAATATAACCTGAAAAGTTTTATATGGTTGTTTAATAGCATGAGGTCAATATAACCTGAGATTATTTGTACGGTTGTGTTTATAGCATGAGGTCAGTATAGCCTGAGGTCTTTTTCTGTGGTTGTGTTTATAGCATGGCATTAATATCATCACGTATCATTTGTACAGTTGTGTTTATAGCATGGAATAAATTTATGTTCATTTAATTGCACAGAACTGGGATTATTTGCATGGTTGGGATCATAGCATGGAATTAATATCAATAATAGTTACAATACCCCCTGAAAACAATATGTATCTGACCAGTTAAGTCACGGCCCCTTAAAGTGGTTCATTTCACACTAGGCCTTTCCAATCAGTTTTAACCAATTTGGAATGGAATCCTTCGTCTGGGTTCATCAGGTATCATTTCTGCATTACGTGACGTGTATGAGTTTATTTAATACCGCAAGAATGACCAGATAAAGTGAGAACAGGAGGTTCAGGTGAGCAGCAGGATTAGTGAGAATAGCTGGTGCTCAGCAGGAGCTTCGGTTGACATGAGGATTCTCTGTTTCTCTCCACCATCTCAGAGCTTCTGTGTTGATCTGAACTCCCACTGACTGAGGCAGCAGAAGTCTGAATCCTCCCGAGTTTTCATTTAACATCATGTTGGGCTGTGAAGTGTAATTTCAGTGGAATCTAAACACACTAATTAAATATCATAACTTTCTGAAGCAGCCTTTCCTAAAGGTACCTGAAATTTTAATTTAGACTTCAAAAGAGTCCCGACTTTAAAGTAAATCTATTGTTTTTCATTTAGACTCGCAATTTTCCCCTCTCTGGCAAACCCGGCACCGTATGTACTTATGATTGATCTGGTAATTAAAATATGCAGAGAGGGAAAAATATTAACCGCTTCTTTTTGTTTTAGAAAACAGTCAACGTTTTTTTTTTTTCCTCTTCCTGAGCAGATAATTAAATTTCACACATTGATGTTCTTTACACAGCATTCATCGGCCTCATTATTTTTCCATTTTCATCTTTCTGCCGAGAGATCGATAGATTGATAAAATGATGGAGCTAATCTTAAATAATGCAAGAGGAGAAAAGTTACACTTACTTTGCTGCCGGCAAAGTGTTTGAACTTTCATTCTCCTTTCAAATTAGAAGCAATCCTTCATTTTAGCAGACCTGACCATACTCGCCGAAAAAACCCTTAGTCTTCATCACGCCATCCGCGCCGTAGCAGTGCCACACGCCGACCCGGGAGGCGAAGAGTTAACCCATTCACCTCATTTCCTCTCCCTCTTCTTGAAAAAAATATATATAGAATGCTACATGTTACAGATCGATGGTTGTCAAGACTAATACCCCAAACTAAAAAAGAACTGGCAATTCAAAGACAGAGAGCATAAAGTAGGCCAATTAGTACCTTGGGAACATTTTGTGGGGAGAGATAGCAGCACAAAATGTCATTTGCGCTAACGTTCAGGCCGATTGTTTATAATATGACCTGACAGTTTGGGGCTCTTCAATATCGGATTAACCACAATACTAATTAACATGAGGCTGTGAGGGAGAGGCGCAGCGGGCTGAGCTGGAAAGAACGTCTTTTACCGTGCGAGCTTCCTCCGTTTCGCATGTATCTCCTTGAGAAACGGACAGGAGCGCTCCAAAAATAAATTGTCTTCCTTTGAGATCTAAGAAATGAGATTTTATTGTGGTTGCTTCCACCGTTCCTACCCTTGTGGGATGTTGCTGAGATGCTCGTTTAATTTTAGTCACAGAATTCAGCAGGGTAACCAGTCATCCTCGCTGCGAGGTATGGCCAGACAGCTCCAGGCTGTGTAGCTTTGGAGCCATGTTCAGCAGCTTAGCTGTTAAACCAAATGGCTTCCTGTCCTTATATGCTGGGTTCAACACCCGTGACCCATATTAAAGTGTATACACTCAGTTTCTATGCACTGTTAATCTCCTGTTTGGGGTTTTCAGGTAAGGACAATGTTTCCATGTCGAAACATGCGTCCAATTAAAGCGGTAGGCATGAGCCTTCTTTTTTTTTCCTCGCTGGTGATGGTGATTGTCACATTTTTAATTGGGCCTCGGGCGGATTAATGTCAAGGTACCGTCCATTCTAGGAGGAGTATTGACCAGTTTTGATAGGGTTGGACAGGGTGTGGTCCTGGCTGGTAGTGGTGGTAGAGGGTGACCATTAGCTTTTCATAGAACTCTGAGTGTGTGTGTTTGTGAGTGTGTATGTTTGCGTGTATGTGTTCATGTATGTGTGTGTATGTAGTTTGTTTTTGTACAGTTTTAAGACCAAAATCTCCTGACTTTGTTAGAAAAGTGAGGGAAACATTCAGTATGAGGACCACCAAAGTGCATGTGCATTCTTTTTTAATACTAAGTTTGAAAATGCCTATTTCTGCCATTAAATTTGTTCTTGTGAGTCAATAACATTTTGTCTCCTAGCTGTTGTTACATTATTTGATTATGTTTAGAGAAAGCTGAAAGAATGCTGGAAGTTTGTCTCTGTATTTTATTTATTTACATTAATTGAAAACACCTGTGTGTTAAACTGTGTTAACATCTCATGAGCACTGGACCTATAGAATTGGCCCACATTGAATAAAATCCCATGTAATTTGAATACCGGTGTATATGCATGTTATGTTGGTGTTTCATTCTGTATTTAGTGTTTAGTTTAAACTACAACATATTCTATCATCTCAGACCATGTTATTTAAATCAGTAAATAAATACATAATACCTGGTTTAGTCTAGGCATCCACATCCCCCGCCGCATAGCCAACAACCTGCACCACTTTTCATGGATTGTATTCTAAGGCTAAAAGAGCAGATATTCCTGAAAAATCACAGAACTCAACTTAGTCTGGTATGAAGATGTAACACACTCTCTCTCTCTTTTCCATGTTTTTTGGCTTCCACCTGTTTTCTTCTCTGTTGTTTACATTCTCCATGTGCCTTTGTTTACCTGATCCATGTGAATCGTTGATTTGGTATTAGCCCCGCCCTAACCCAGCCCCTTTATTATCCTGTTCACCTGTGTCCTGGACCTGTCTTCTCCCCAGTCCTGGTGTTTCTCATTTCTTTAGTTAGTATAAATAGCCCCTGTTTGTGCTCCATGTGCTCCTGACTTTTGCCCTGTGATTTTTGTTCTGTGTTTTTGCCCCCTTGTGTTCATGTTTATGTGCTTTACACACCGGTCTCTTATTGCTTTGTTTTATTTTGTTAGTCCCTGTGTTAGTTCAGTGGCCTGTTAGTTTCTTGTTTGGTCTCATGTTTCTCATTCTTTGGCTTATAAAGTCCTGTTCACGACTGTACCCATCTTCATGTGACAGAAGATCATGTTTATATCTGAAATATCTGAAATGTGTTAGTGACTTATTTGAGTACCACTAAAAGGAGGAGCTTCTGAGGACTGAGAGTGGATGGGAGAAAATCGACTACCTTAATAATCCAAAACTAAACCCGATGCTGATAAATAAAAGGATCATTCGGATAGCTGCACCTTTATGGTCTATGTAAGACACTACATATTGCACATTCACACCTTCAGCTTATTATTCATACTACTTTTTGCCTCAGGGTCCTGAATATATTTTGAGCTGCAGCAATAAAAGTGCTTAATTGTATTTATCATAAAATGTTTTAAGGGTGACTTTGAGAACAAGTATTCGTTCTGAAATTCCAACATATAATCAAAGCCTGTAAAATGCCATTCAGACCCTCGACTGATTAGATAAATTAGGTTTTTGGGTGGGAACTGTTCAGCATCCTTTCACTGGGGCTTCGGAGTTGGTTAGGCCACACACTCACACAAATTAGGCTATGATAGGTTGTTTATTTGTATTTATTCTAATGTTTGTTTGAACAAATAAATGGCTTATTGTAAGCTATATATACCACTGGTGCTGTTAAAATTGTGTGTGTGTGTGTGTGTGTGTGTGTGTGTGTGTGTGTGTGTGTGTGTTTGTGTGTGTGTGTGTGTGTGCACCCACTATGTTGTTTTGTTGTAACCTCTGTGTGTGTTTGCAGCATGATTGGTTGTGTATGGCCTAAGCGCCTGACTGAGCAAATGTGTTTTATGTGAGAGTGTATGTGTCTATATGTGTGTGTGTGTGTGTGTGTGTGTGTGTGTGTGTGTGTGTGTGTGCTCCGGCAGAGATGTGAGATGTGAAGTATGACTGGAGGTGCACAGAGAGCCGGCGATATAGCAGTTTTATTACATTTCATATTGAGACCAATTTTTGCCAGTGGTTTGAAGGACAGGCATCTATTCCCCAACTAAATCAAGCCTGTGTCTGGGGGCTCCCAGCACGAGCATGCATGCACATATATATATATTCTTACAAATTCACTATTTTGACTTTGCCTTGCCATGCCATACACAGCTTTTGTGTGGAGTCTTGAGCGGCTCAGCTGTGCAGAGGCGCAGACTCCGGGATTGGCAGAAAGATGAAACTACTCTTTTTGTCTCGGGTAGAATTTCAAACATGTGCATTTCATGTCACTATTATCAGCATTCTGCAACCCACGCAAAATCTCATCTGTCATCTCTTCTTCGCCCATTAAAAACAACCCCCCCCCCCCCACCTCCCATCCCCCACTGTCACAGGTTCCATGACTCGCATCAGTGTGTGTGCCGTCCCGCGGGCCAGGCCCGATCATAAGAATATCATACATTATGCATTATTGCGCATACACTTGTTGTGAAGGGAGAGACCAGGGCTGGCCTCCCATAGAGGCAGGACTCAGAGGCCGGTCACAGTCAAATCAGAGCCGCTGGGGAATATGAATAACGAAGAGTTACAGGCAGGATGAATATGTATTTATTGCATTACTTCAGGACTGGATCTCGTTTCGTTGGGCCTTTTCTGAGATTTTCCTCGTTAATGAGGAAGTGTTTGATGCCATGATGGGAGAAGTGTTGCAGAACACTGAGATCCCCAGAGTGTCGCTGCCTAAATTACTGACACTTCAGTACAGTACATGCGTCAGTACCTCTATTCCTCTGCACAGTGACCCAGGTGGATTTGTACCACTGCTGTAACAGAAGCAGGTTTTCGAACTCTAGACGGCCTGTGGAGCTTCCATTATGAAAGTTTGCAGCCACTGTTTGCTGGAAGCTTAACAACGTAAACTCTGAGGGTCTGTTAGTGGGACCCCCATTTCCCTTCTCTTTTTCTCTTTCTCTTTATATATAAATGTATGTATGTGTATGTGTGTGTGTGTGTGTGTGTGTGTGTGTGTGTGTGTGTGTGTGTATATACAGTCAAGCCCAGAATTATTCATATCCCTGGCAAATTTTGACTTAGTTACTTTTATTCAACAAGTAAGTTTCTTCTTGACTGGAAATGACACAGATGTCTCCCCGAAGAGAAAAATATTTATCAGCTATTATTTACATTTGAACAGAAAGTGACCTGTCCAACATTATTCACACCCTTCTCAATAATCAATAGAAAAGCGTTTATTAGCTTTTACAGCAATAAAACACTTCCTATTATTGCTGACGAGCTTTTTGCACGTCTCCACTGGTATTTTCCCACAGACTGTGACAGTTTGCAAAAGGGATGAATAATGTTGGACAGGCCACTTTTTGTTCAAATGTAAATAAAAGCTGTGAAATATTTTTCTCCACAGTGATGCCTCCTGTAAATCGTCTTATTCTCTTCTGGGAGACGCCTGTGTCATTTCCAATCAAGAAGAAACTTGCTTGTTGAATAAAGTAACTAAGTCAAAATTTTGCAGGGGTATGAATAATTTCGGGCTTGACTGTACATATATATAGGGAGGGACAAGCAGAGCACAACCCTGTGAAATCATTTTAACAGTAAAAGTAGTATTTTATCCCTACTGTTCACCTATATTAATTATACACCATTATATTATTTCCTCACGCTTGTGACTATCAGTGATAAATATTATTTTCATAGTGAATGCTGAATAATTTCTAATAGTAATAAATGAATACGTTCTTCAGTTGTTTAATGCTGTCTTTTAAGTGCACATTAGCGACAAAACCTGGTTGATGTGAACATTTTGAGCTTGAACTGGAGTTTAGGGGCTTAAGACACATCACCTTGTGATTAGTCACATGGAAAACTTACAGGAGTGAAGGATGGAGGTTTAGTATGTGTCTGTGTCCCTTGGCCCTTTATAAATGAACGCAAGGGTTTATTTATTAATGCAAGATCATTTCATGCAACTATAATGTTTTTTGGAGATTATCTAAAGGTGATGGAGGGTGAATGCATATAAACGCAGTCATTCCAAGCCACTTAGGCGCACAGCAGTATGGCCCTGGGATCCGTTAATCCCTATGATGTGTAAATCAGAATCGTGGTGAATGAGGCCCGGGGGGCGGTTAGAGGGTTGGGGAGTGTTGGTGAGCCCTATTACTCAGCACTGGAGCACTTGAGCTTGCTCTCGTCTACTCTGCCCACTCTCTGTGCTTGCTGGACAGTGGCCCAGTCCCCACCAGCCGTGCCCAGGCATCTGTGCCAAAGCTGCTTCAGTGGCCGGAACATAAATTCACCATGTGTGTTTAGTGCCTGTGTTTGTTTAAGCCTGACGGATCTCTTTTGGCTGAAGTTTTACGGCGTGGTTGTAATGGCCATTTCTCCTATACGTTTCTGACTGCTGCCGCCATCTACCTATCAGGAGGGAGCATGCTGAGGCGGGTGAAGCCACATAGCTGTCTGTGCACGGAGCACGGAGCTTAATTTGAAGACTGAACCTGGCAAGCACAATAACAGCCAATAAAATCTGTACTTATTTACTTTGTCTGTTGTGAACTGTGAGGTATCATTTTTGTTTTCCCTAGCTTAACAAGATCTCTATGTGAACATGCACTTTGGGGTATAATGACTGCTATTGTTTCTCTTTAAATGACCCAAAACATGGAAGATGACATGTTCAAATAACATGTTGATGTTCTAAGTAAAAATAATAATTATCTGTAGGGTGGTAGTAGCCTAGTACTTGCCTGTAAACCCGATGACCACAATGTCGCCATTTCAGACCCTCCCACTTTCTACCACTGTGTCTTTGAGCAACCCTCAGTTGCTTCAGGGGGACTGTTACTGTAACTTAACTTGTAAGTTGCTCTGGATAAGAACGGCGGAATGCCCCCTTTTAATCTTCTACAGCATGCATTGATACACAGTTATTGTTTATTAGTGTCAAGAAGCAGTGATACACTAAATAACTTACTAAATAAATACTGTGGGTCTTGTCGGGTTCGGGTCGTTGATTGTCAAATATTTATTTGGGTCAGTTGTAGAGCACATCACTGGAAGGCAACTATAGCACAAAGTTCTGAAAAGGTTCATGCTGGTTATGGGGCATGTGGCTGCAGACCTGTCAGAGTGCCCATACTAACCCTTGTCTACCATAAAAGTACCCGCAGTTAAGCATGTGAATATTAGAACTAGACCAGGTGATGTGTGATGCTTTGGGCAATGTTCTCGTGAGAAACCTTAGATCCTTGGGCCACAGTTCAGGAATGGTTTGAGGAACATGACAGAGAATTGAAGGTCATGACTTGGCCTGCAAATTCCCCAGATCTCTGTCTGATTGAGCATGTATGTGGTGTGCTGAACAAACTAATCTGATTCATGGAGGCCCCGACTCATAACTTTAAAGGATCTGCTACTAACGTCTTGGTGCAGGTATAACAACACACCTTGTGGAGTCCATGCCTTGATATATCAGAGCTGTTTTGGCATCATGAGAAGAACTTTCTCAGGCAGGTGGCTTTAGTGTTAAGGCTGTATGTGTATAATGTAATAGTATACTAGTAACTATACTTCTCTGCATGTGTAACTGTCGGGTGGAGGTAGCTCAGTGGGTAGGATATTTGCCTCCGGACCAAGAGGTCACAGGTTCGAATCCTACCTTCAGCACCACTGGGTCCCTGAGCAAAACCCCAAGTTGCTCCAGGGAGACTGTCCCCTGTAGGTAGGGAATGGAAGTTGTTTTGGATAAAAGCATCTAATAAATGTAAATGTTACTATGGTGAAAACTTGAGGCTGTGTTTCCCTAAAGCTTGTTGCTGCATCTACAGTGCCAGGCTGCAGTTTCAGTAATAAAACCCAGATCGCACATCCATGGTTATGGTAGCAGTATGTCTCAGTTTAGACATATTAAAGCTTTTTTTTTTTCCTTTTATTGTATAGAGCCCCCAGCTCTCTGCTTTAATGCTGAGATCCGGACTAATGCTACTCTTTGTTCTTACCTGGTGCTAATTATAGTTAGCTGTGACACACCTTCAGACAGCAGCAGTGATTTGTCTTTTGACAGTTCTGAGACCTACACGAGAGCCGTGAAAGGGAGCGATATCTCTCGGTAAAATATGTATGACATCAAAAAGCCTTAAAGGTTATTACAAATTAATAATGAGTGGTGGGGATAGAGTCGTAAAAAATAGCCTGCCCCGGGTGGGTGGCGTGCTTTAAATGTTTAATCCCACACACCCCAATATAGAGACGGGCAGACGGGCCGACCGCCGCAGACGCAGCCGCGCTCAGCGTGTTCCTGGGTGGACACGCACAGAGTTATTGCTTGTTTGTTGGTTATGTGGCTTCTTTTTTTCCTCTTTTATTCCCCCCCAAAATAACTGAGTTCCTGTAGACGTGGGCCATCACTCGACGTCTCGGGGTGCACTGGAGCTTCACTAAACATGGAGTCTGAACCCTCAGAAGGTTTGCAGACACAGAAAAGCTCCACGCAGCTGCCGTTTTCTCTCTCTCTCTCTTTCCCTCCCTCCCCCTGCCACCTTCTCTCCCCCCACCGTCTTTTTTTTTCCTTTTCTCTCATCTCTGAAGTGACTCAAACTGTCGCCCCTGAACACTTCACGATAATGATGGAAGACACTGTACAAAATTGCCTTGTTTATGGCGGTAATGTTAGCTGTCTGTTCCGGTGTCGCTCTCGCAGGAGACGACCGATCGGATCGTGGCAGTCGGTCTGGAGTGTATTTTTCGCTGGGCGACTACCTGGAAACATCAACAGTCATTAATTATGCAAAAACTCCCCTCTCAGTGGGAGGCGGCGAGCGGCTCGCTATGGCAGCGCCGGCTCCTATTAGAGTCAGTGCGCTCTACAATGAACCCCTGCTGCCTGCAGCCCTGCAAGGATTACACCACTGCACGTGTGCACACGCACACACACACACACACACACACACACACACACACACACACACACACACACACACACACACACACACAC
>JBBPDE010000015.1:6423460-6436761 GCA_037974605.1 Nannopetersius ansorgii | reverse complement strand
CCCCCCCCCCCCCCCCCCCCCCCCCCCCCCCCCCCCCCCCCCCCCCCCCCCCCTCCCCCCCCCCCCCCCCCCCCCCAACCCCCCACTCCTACCCCTCGATTACAAACATGCAACACGCTAGGAAGGGCACCCACTGTTAGTGCAATATAAACCTTACGCTATTTCAATATTTATGATACACTTGGTACTGTATTGAATGCCTCACAACAAATTTGTCCCCAAAATGACTAAGTAGGAAGGATGAACAGTAGCCCCACCTTGTCTCTATTTTTGTCTCTAATACTTAATTTCAGTAGACAGTGTTCACATCACCATGGATACACCTTATCCCTCACCTTCACTTCTCAAGTGCCTTTGCTGGAACAAGGTCTTTGCGAATAAGAGTCTGAGCACAACTTAAATCCACCAAGTCCCAGTGAATACTCCCATGAGTTTTGACCAATGCTCAGCAGTCTGATCCAGATCAGGAGAGGCTTGGCATTGCACGGAAATTTGGGAGCACTTGTCCCAGAAGTACCCCAGCTTTTCACATCCCCGGCCTGTCTGAGTCCCACTCCAACACTTATTTGCTCCCTGGACAGAAGAAAGGAGAGGAGAAAGGACATGAGGGGAAAACCGAAAATGACACAATTCAATCCCACTCCAGGGGTTGCAACACGGGTCTCAGCATTTGCAGTAGCTGAAGAGATTTCCTTCTTCACATAAAATCCTTTTATCCATAACATGCTTTTATCCAAAGTGACTTGCAATGTTTCTGTATCACAGGTCTTGTGCCAGGGACTCTTATTGGGGCAAGTTAGGAATCAAACCCCACATTCCTGAGTGGAAGGCAGTGTTGATTTCCACTACACTAACCAACCACACTGTCAGGGTGTTGTGCTTGTGTTTACACCAGCCTGTGTTTTTTTGTAGCCCACGTTGTGGTTTCTTTCAGGAGTCACGTGAGGCGTCCATGTTTTAGTGCCTTTTGGTCTACACTCTTTTCAGGATCTTAAGGGTCTAGGCATAGTCAACACCTGCATGAGTTGAGGAGCCTCTGCATAACTGTGATTAAAAGCCCCTTTCCCCCAGAAAGGGAACTGCTCCCTGTGCTCCTTCTGGGTTTGGCCAAGAAGCTGGCGTTCTTTATTGCATGGAAGTCCAACTGATTGTTGGCTGGGAGACTCTGAGCAGTCATATGGAATTATTCTGGCTCGAGAGCTTGTGGATTGGGGATCCCAGGGAGGGCTACTCAGGGAGAGGAAAGGGCTTCATTTTTGGGCAATGCTTCCGCAATCTTTACGAACATCTCTTGTTGGTAACACCTTAGACTAGCGTGAGCCTGATGGTGTTGCCCTCCTTTAAATTGATGCATTTTTTAAAAAATAAGAAGCAGTTAATAGATATAAGAAGTTAAGTTAAGAGTTAATAATCTTTTATACGTTTAAGATATATATATATACCACTAAAAAAGGTTCCTCATGCTCATAAATCTCTTTTTTCACACATTCTTTAAGGTGGCTTTTCTATATTCGTGGTCACCAAACCTGCAGAATTCAGCCCTGGACCCAAACCTAACCTGATCCAGCTAATTAAATAGGACAGTCTGGATCAGATGTGGTCAGTCAGGGTTCAAAGTGAGCTGTTTAGGAAGGGAGATCTTCAGACGGTAGTTTGATGACCTCTGTTCTATAGTATCACTGAAGGAACCGGAACAGATGTTTAAATTATTAATAAAGTATCTGGCAAAACCCATTTGGTTCTCAATAGCATTAGGTTGAAAGGAAGGTTAAGGTGAAATGAATCAATACTTAATCAAATACTTACTATGTAAGCGTCTGCAATGCATCTACATTGGACCAGTTAATTAATGGCATGTTCACATTTTAGTCAGAATAGCGTGTGTGTGTGTGTGTGTGTGTGTGTGTGTGTGTGTGGGTGTGTGTGTGTGGCCTTTTACCAGTCTTCCCTAAGCTAGTTTAAATAGTGCCGTAGGGTTCTTGATGGCTGGCTCAATTTGTTGCATGAAAGCTATAGATCAGGGATGGCTAAATCCAGTCCTGGAGGACCCGGTGTCCAGCACAGTTTGGTGCTTTCCCTGCTGAAACACACCTGGTTCAACTCAACAGTCAATTCCCAGGTTTAGTGAATGGGTTTGAGGAGGGAAACTACCAAACTGTGCAGAACACCGGCCCTCCTGCACCGGAATCGGGCACCCCTGCTATGGATGACGTCCATAGGAAGCACTTCACTCTTCTGTTTATCTACAAAGAGCAGAGTCTTCTCTTTCTTTACTGGAAGAGGAGGACAGCTGGAAGTGCTGATGCTTTCTTTACTGTCTACACACTAATCTCTTTCTCCCCCTCCACCCCACTCTGTGGCTGATGTCAACAGAAATCTGCCACTCCGTGATGGCTCCCCATTTCCATTCTCTCATGTTTTTTCTCGAGCTTCTTTTTTCCTGTTTTGTCAGCAATTATTTAATCCCCGATCGCTCAACTGAGTATAATTACAAAATACAACTGTAAAACAGATGTACAGAACATAAAAGTGTGTGCGTCAAGAGTGTGTGCAGGAAAGCAGTATGGGAAAAGGTTCAGAGGGAAAGCAGTGTGCTGTGGTGGATCCCCACATTAAAAGACACTCATTTCAAAGCAAGCAAAAGTACCAGATACTGAGAAGTTGCCCTCTCTTTCTCTCTGCCTGAACTGGCCGCTTTGTTAGTCTGGCTTCTCTCATCTGACACACTGCACATGGAATGGAAGGTGGAGGTACGGTGTGACCTATTGCTTAGTTTCTAAATGCAAGCACTTCAGTGGTCCTCTTTAGTGTTGTGGGGGGCGTCCCAACTCTCCGACTGTTGCTGACAGACCGTACTGCTGCACTTCTCTTCTCGCCCTCCAGTCCCGACAGCCATCCCTGGGAGGATTCCCGTATATAACACACCCCTCGGTTATGTGTTTTTCCGCCGCCGCTGTAGCCGTGCCCCGCAGTCATATGGCTGCCTTCCATTTTCGACTCCCGCTTTTCCGCCTCCTTATCAGAGTAAAGAAGAGAGAAGTCAAATTAGAATCTCCTGAGGTGCACCCCCCTCCTCCCTCTCCCTCCCCTCCTTCCCCTTCTTCCCTTGTTGTCAGAGAGGCAGAGAGAGAGCGAGAATGAGAGAGATGGAGTGAGTCTGTCACTCAAAGAGGTGCAGGAAGGGTGTCTTTTGTAGCTGCCTCACCTGGAGAGGGCCGTCTGGGCCGTTGCCGGGGGCGTAGCCGTAAGACAGAAACTGCAGGTGTTAGCTCTGTCTCTCTCTGCGTTGTTATGCTTCTCCATCCCCGCGAGGCGTGCTCTCTCTCTTGCTCGCTCTCTCACTCTCTGTCTCTCTCTTTCTCTTTCTCGCTCTATCTCACTCCCCGCGGCTCTCTGTTGCTCTTTTCATGTCAGTCGAGAGCTTACACAGAGAGGCTACACAGGAAACGAGCACACCGAGGCAGATAGGAGCAGCAAGGGCTGAGTTTTTGAGGAGAGAGCTACTTTGAGCCGAGTTTAGCCGCTGGTCGGGAACTGGCTGCCTTTGGTTAGAGCCTTGGAACGTGGACAGGGGGCACCGAGGCACCAATGCCTGTGTTACACTGCTGGCTAGTGGTGGCCGGCGGAACTACTCACGGCTGCAGGAGGTGAAGTGGCCTGTTAAGCCCCTCTAGAATTTGAAGTTCAATTTCATTTTCTATTAGATCAGATACGAAGAAGGCCTGCTCACCCAGGTGCCTGTGATGGGGTTACGGGATCTGATTTGTGACAAGATTTAATAACTCTCAGAGTTTTGGGTTTTTCCAGGCTTCTCCATAGTAGTCATTATGGAACTTGATGCACAAGTTTTTTTTTTTTTTTATCAGTCTGACCTAAAACTAAAGTTAACTAGGGCTAGGCAAGCACATCAAAAAGTGTTTAATTGTACCTTTTTCGCCTAAATAATGCAACTTCTGCCTTTTCGTATTTCAAAGGAAAGGATTGTCTTTTGGGACGGCGCTTGCTAATGGCCACACGTTTCATCAGTTTTTCCAGGTTTTTTTTTCCCAGACATTATTTTGCTCATAATTGGGCTTTTTTAGAAGATATTTCATCATAGAACAAATGGAATTCAAAGACCTGAGTATGTGTTTGTGGGAATGTGTGTGTGTGTGCATGTGTGTGTGTGTGCGCGCGCAGGGTGATATTATGGGAGGAAGAGGGATTGGAGAATGAATTGAGAATGAGGGCTCTGTGAATGGGTGGAGTTTATGTGCTAGTGATTAATAAGAGCAGTAATAAACAAAAGGCCCAGGAGATGTTTGAGGTGCTTAATAATGCATTATGTTCATAAAAGCGCCAGCCCAGCCAATGGATCCCTATGGAGGTAGAAACCCCCACAGGGACCATACTGAAATGTGTGTGTGTGTGTGTGTGTGTGTGTGTGTGTGTGTGTGTGTGTGTGTGTGTGTGTGTGTGATTGTTCGCAGAGTCTGTAAGAGAATGTTCATACAAGTGGTTGCTGCCTCCACAGATGCTTCTTCATGCTTGGGAACACCATAACATCTCCAGTAGTTTTGTGTACATGAATTTGAGTTAAGGCAGTTACAACCGACCCTCAATCGTTTTGAAACATCCAGCTTTTGAAAATGTTTTAATAAATGGGAGTTTTCTTTTAGTTAAATACTCCTGTGGTCTGGAGACTCTCAAACTGCTCCTCACTCTGTCTCCAACAAAAACTGCTCCTACGGACTCAAACTGTTCTACTCTGCTGGCCATAGACTGTCGAGTGTTCAGCAGTGATTAAGTCCGTGCACAAAGGCCTCTTATTGTTAGTTATCTCCATAGAGACTCTCTTTTATTCTCCCTCACTCGCTTGTGCTGACCGGAGGAGGAAGGGTTCCCTTTTGAGTCTTGGTTCCTCCTGAGGTTTTTTTTCCTCCAGTCTTAAGGAGCTTTTTCACGCCTCTGTCGCCTTTGGCTCATTAGGAGCTTGGAACATGATTCTCGAAATCTGCTTTGTGACAACATCGTTTGTAAAAAGCACCATCTAAATACAGTTGATTTGAACTGAATACAAATTTAAATCATTTTCACAATTGCAAAACCAAAGGAACAATGGACCAAAAGATACATTGAGCCGCTTGTTGTGATGTCATCACTCAAACCTTTGGCAAAGCCTGCTTTTCAGATGAGCAAGACCCCTAACCCCAAGTTGCTCCAGGGAGACTGACCCCTGGAGTTAGGGAACGGAAGTCGCTTTGGATAAAAGCTTCTGCTAAATGCCGTAAATGTGAATGTAAATGGAAGACAGTGTGATGAGCATGAAGCTGAAGATTGCAAAATTAGGAACCATTAGCATTAGTTGACTGGCTGTTTTACAGCAGGTTTTTTGTCAGTAAGTTGTTTCTGAAGGGCAGTGGTCATGAGGCTACATGACTCCTACATAAACCTTTCGTGGCAGAAACTATTTTAAAGGCTTATTCCAACAATCAGTATTTATAATAACACTTACTGGGTTGAAGTGACATGAAAACGGGCAAAAGCAATCTTTGTTGTAATAAGCCATATGTTCTTAGTCATGAAAGACTTATGTAAGGGTCATTTAGCCTCATGAACACTGCCTTTCAGGATTATGAAAGAAAAGATATACCAATTATGTAGCTGCAAGCAAGGCCCTTAAATATGGTGTTGCTGTTTTTTCGCACTTAATTGAAAGAAACTATGAGAATCAAACATTACTTCCGAAGAAGGTCAGGCAGTTTTTGACGGCCTCATTCACACAGGAGTTGCGAATGAAGACTAAACACTTAAAACTGTAAAGCTGTGTCTTGAGTTACCAAAGACATCACTTTGCAGTTGCTTGAATGTCGAGGCACGCTTGTGATATTATTAACCGACACGTGCAACAAAGTCTCTTCTGGCAGCTTCAGCCTTCATTTCCCTGTTCAACCCAAGACGCGAGTTCTTCTTGGTGGTGGCCTTCATGTACTGCGCCGACTGGAGTTCAAAAGAACCACTTGCTCTCGATCGCCCTTGCCACTCACTCGTGTCTCCTCTTTATCCTTTAGCTTTTCTTTATTGAGATAGCACATCTCCAGTCATATCCCACGCAGCTGTGACAGTGCGTCTCTTTCAAGACTGTTTCACAGGTGATGCTTATTGATGTGAGCTCGACTCTGTCCTTCAGTCTGCTGGGGTAACAAAAGGCTTTATGAGAAAGTTTGTCTTTCAGCGCACGCAGCCATAGACACAGACACATCTCTCTCTCTCTCTCTCCCTCTCTCTTTTCCTCACTATTTTCTCGCTCTTTTTTTTCCTCTGTGTGCGCTCGTCCTCTCCTCTTCAACATCAAGGCGATGGCAAAGCGATTTAATATACTCACTGAATATCAAGTGCATGGAGCGAAGGCACTCCAAATAAA
Organism: Nannopetersius ansorgii; assembly: GCA_037974605.1. Lineage (NCBI taxonomy): Eukaryota > Metazoa > Chordata > Actinopteri > Characiformes > Alestidae > Nannopetersius > Nannopetersius ansorgii. The sequence goes on along the minus strand of JBBPDE010000015.1, from coordinate 6,430,358 downwards.
TGGAACAAAAGCATCACCTCCTTTGTGTATTTTGCGCAAACGTTTAAGATGTCACATTTTGTTCCGGGCAGAGTTGCAAAAAAAAGAGGGCATTTATGATAATGAACGAGGAAATGATTCGGGATGTTTTGTCGAAAGCAGGAGTCAAGAAAGGCCTCGGCCTCTGAGCAACACGCGTGGAAAAGCAGTGCTGAAGGTGATACCACCCTGCCATCTGTGACCGGACGCTGTGAAGAACAAAGCCACATCAGTGGGTTCGGGCCTGAAACTATAACAAATGCCATCGTTTTCTTAAATTTTTCTTGTTTATTTTCATGAAAGGAGATACTTGACAGCTACCAATGCCATTCAGTGGCAATGATTTTAAGCTACTCTACTCTAACATTGTCTTATAGCCTGTAAATGTTTATGCACAGTTGAACTTTGGACCACGTTTGAGATGCAAAGCCCATACTGTTGCTAATACATTGTAATTAGACGGCTCAATGCGCTTGGAGGAGAACACAGCTAATTTTGGTTTGTTGGCTAGCATCACACTGAGCGATGATGGGAGAGGGAGGACCATCCTACCATCCCTAAGAGAGCAAAGACAATAATGCTGTCCTGCATGGATGGCTGCGGCATCGCCAAGGATTGAACTCACAATGTGTAAAAAATAAGGCCCATGTTTAGAAGGCTGTGTGGTTTCGCTTGAACACACCACAAACGTGAACAACACAGCACAGCGACGAGAAGAGATTGGAGGATGCATTCTCTAAAAAATCCATTTTTATCCAAAACAAGTCAATTTTTGTCATTTTCTTTTTTTTCTTGCAAAAAAAAACCCCAAATGGACAGAAAGATATGGTCCAAAGCAACTCAGAATGAAATTGTGTTACTTTAACTGATTTTCTCCTTTTGCTTCTGTTGCAATATGCATTTACATTGTGTCTCAATGAATGTGACCTTCAGAGCCATGGCATATTTGGAAGAGTGAAAAATTCAACACTTAAAACGTAAAGCGCTTGGTTTGGGGAGGATCGGGATGATTTCAGAGTGTGGTCAGTGCGTCTCTAACAGTGCAGTCGCGGTAAGCCTGCTTTTGAGGCAGAGTGAACAGAAATGGAACGGACAGCGATGGCCTTATTTGATCACAAGCATTCTGCTTTGTGAAATATCTCCAAATATCCTTGCTGACATTGATTTATTACAGGGATTAAAGCGCTACAGCAAAATGGTATCTTACCTTTTGTGCTGTAGCAAAAGCGATTTCCACTTTTGGGGCTGGTTTCCTGGACAGGGATTAAGCCTAGTCCTGCTCCGCACAGGATTTTGAATGGAGATTTTATATTGAACGAAACACATAGTCCATGACTAGGCTTTATCCTTGTCTGCAAAACCGGTCTGTAACCTTTCTATCTGTGATCTTTCTTTCCATGCTTCTTGTAGCACTATATTACTCTTAATAGATTTCCTGTTTTAAACTACTTGCGAATAAACGAACAATAAAAATAATGAACTAATTCGATCTCAATTTGTGTGCTTAGTTCAATGGAATTTAATGCTGTATTTATATTTTTAAATTTAACACAGTTCATTTACGACACAGGTCATCAACCCTCGTTCCTGCTGTGTTTAGCTCAACCCGAGCTCACGAGTTTTCTTGCAACCGTCACAAAATACAATTTAATCAAAATATGTACTATGATCACAATTTAGGGCTTTTTTTCTGCTAGGACAACGCTTCACTACCCTGTGTATTTTAATGCACACTGTATAACACCACCAGTACCAGTGCTAACTGGTGACTGTTGCGGTTAAGGTTAGGGTTAGGGTTAGGGTTAGGGTTAAGGTTTTGGTTAAGATAAGGATTCAACTCATTATTTCTCTCCTACTGTCCCTCAGTCACCGCTTAGCGCAGATACTGGCGGTGTTATGCAGTGTGCATTAAAACACTTAGGGTGGGAAGCGTTGTTCTAGCACGAAAAAGTGAAGCATTGTCCTAGCACAAAAAAAAGCCCTCAATTGTGATCACAGCACGTATTTTGATTAAACTGTATTTCGTGATGGCTGCACGAAAACTCGTGAGACCTGGCTCATTTAGCTCCAACTTGCATCTAACATGCTGCCCCCTCCAGCCCAACAGGGACTTCTGAAGAAGTTCATTAACAGAGCAGGTGTTGCCGATTGTGGTTGGAACTATAATTCTCACAAGGGTGGATCTCCAGGACCAGAATTAGTGGCCACTGGTTTACAGTGTGGAGCTGTAGACCAATCATGAAATACTGAGAGTGCACAAGATTCAGATTCAGATTTTATTTGTCACATACACCATCATACATGGTACGACATGCAGTGAAATTCTTTTTGCAAAGCCCGACCTTAAAAACAGTAAAGAACTGTAAAAAACAGTAGAAACAGAATGACAGTAAGAATAAAGTGTAAATGTAAAGTGCAGGTGCATTACCAACAAGATATACATGAATGTGTGATATACATGTAAGAACTATACTGGGTGGAGTATTGATGTGGATATGAATGTGATTTGGTTAGAGTCACAGTTGCAGATGTTAAAGTACAGTATTACAAATACTGGGTGTAATTACAGAGTCCGGATCTGCACCTGATTTAGGGCTGATTTAGAGGGAAGAAGCTCCTCCTCGTTCTATCTGTTTTGGCTTTAAGGGAGCAGAAGTGCTCTGACTTCAAAAGAGAATAATCTATTGTCAGGCTCATAGAGATCTTTCATGATCTTTCTGGCCTTAGTTTGGCACTGCTTGGTGTAGATGGGCTGTAGGTCAGGAAGCTCAGAGCGAATGATGCCTTCTTCACAGTGTTGGTGTGGCAGGTCCATGACAGGTTCTGAGTGATGTGAACACCCAGATACTGGAAACTCTCTACTCTCTCCACTGTCTTCGCGCTGATGTAGTGGGGCTGGTAGTTCCTCACCTGCCTAATGCTGAAGTCCACGATCAGCTCCTTAGTCTTGCTGACGTTTAGGAGGAGGTTGTTCTCCTGGCACCCGTTCTCCAGGCTCCTAATCTCCTCCAGGTGAGTCTTCTCTGTGTTGTCAGAGATCAGGCCCATCACAACAGTGTCACCCAGTCACCCATCGTTCTGTTCTGCTGTTATTTCATGAAAATTTGAACTTTTTCAGGAATTAATATATAGCAGTGTGAATGCAAAACCTGAGCTTTATTCATATGTTTTGCTTTAAATCCACCACAGTGACAATGCTGATTAGTGCGCTTATGAGATTCTTATTCCAAGTCCTTACATAGCGCACTTTATAGAGAATGTGGAGCCATCTGAGACCTTTTTATACTGCAGTTTTTCTGTGATTCTTGCAGTAAGCGGTTTAGCCTCTGTACTATGCTTTAGTCTGTTAATTATCTGATAAGCCAGGTTTTAGTTAATAAACTAAGTTCTCCGCCACTGACAGGTCCTTGATCCGTTCACCTAGTGGTCTGTGCAAGCAGTGCAGCAACCGGGAGTTTTATTCACAGCACAGTGGTTTTCTGAGGTGTCAGGTTAGGCATTTAAAAAAGACTTTGAACACAGCAAACGAGATTTAAGAGCAGAACTAGGGTCATTATATACTGGCAACATAAAACTTTTCCTTAACCTCATGTACTGCCCTGCATCACCTAATCCACTTCAGTGTAGAAAGATGAGCGCAGATGTTTTTGGACCTTGAACGGCCACTTGATATTTAAAAAAAAAAAAGCAGTAGTGGGCTCGGTGTATGTGTAAGCGCGAGAAAAGGAAAAAAAAGAGACCCTTGAAGCACAGCCTTGTAAATTAATTTGTTCGTGTTGTACGATGGGTGCACAGCTGGCCTCATTAGCATGCACACAACAAATAATTATAGCGGGGGCTTTTTTTTTTCTTTTTTTTTCCAGCCAGCGCTGGGCTAATGGGCTTGCTGGGTTAATTATGTCAGAGCGTAATTACCGGGGGCCCTGAGAGACGCCGCACTGCCCCCCGCCGCGTCCGTACCGGCTAATGACGGTGTAGCGCTGACAGGGCCAAGACGGACCGCCCTGACACACCTGCTCCTGTTTGCACACCGTGCCACCCTCCACGCCCGCCGCTGCCGCACCATCGTTCTGCTGCAGCTTTCGCTTGGTCGGGCCAGCTCCTCCTCACCTCCACAGCCCAGAGGACAGCCATGCAGGCCTAGTGAGGAAAGATTCATTCATCCTACATGGATGTGGTATGAGCTAGAAGTTGGAAGATGTTGCATCATGCTTACAGAACAAAGAGGCGCAGTCATGGATCATGGAGTGCAAAGCAGCGCTTTATTAAAAAAGGCTCTTAATTAGATTTGAGCAGAGGACAAATGCACAAAAGTTAGTTATTGGATTGTATGGTGCACTGCAGAGGAGTCAGTGAGAAGGTAGAGGCGCGTTTGATATGCAGATGATGGCTGCAGGTGAGAAATAGTCAGAGCATCTCAAAACAGGCAAAAGAATCCATTCACTACAACACCACCTGTTGCTGATCCACAGTGTTATTATGTTGTTTTACTGTCTGTTTTAACAGGACAGTTTGACAAAAACATCTAAATTGCACAATTTGTCTCTGACCCCAGATGTCCCTCCATCAGCTAAGCCCTTTACCCAGATGTTTGCTTCTGGCTTTGCACTGGAACTACAAGGCTAATGAAGTAATTTATAGTGTCAGATAGTGTTAGAAACCACACATGCAAGGCTGTTTGAGCTACTTTGAGTTCAATGTGCGTTTTGGTATATATTTGCTGATGTAGCTCAGCAGCTTTCACTTGTTTGTTGAAGACAGATGCCCATAACCACAGTACCTCTCACAATGATGTGGTAAACCAGCAAAAATTTCATCTTCAAAGCACTTCCCAGTGTCCTGTAGCCTCACTGCACATTTACACTTATGGCATTTAGCAGACGCTTTTATCCAAAGCAACTTCCATTCCCTACCTACAGGGGGCAGTCTCTCCCTGGAGCAACTTGGGGTTAAGGGTCTTGCTCAGGGACCCAATGGTGGTGCTTAAGGTAGGATTCGAACCCATGACCTCTTGGTCCGGAGGCAAGTATCCAACCCACCTCCACCCCCTATGACTTTACTTATAATAATTGTAATAATTGCACTCTTCTGCTGCCTCTCATCCTGCCTCCAGTGTCCAGGACATTCAATACTAATGTTTAAGTAGGCATTACTGTTTAGCCACATTAGGTGAGCAAGTGCTAGTGTCTATGGCGCAATCTCGAGCTCTGGACTGCCTGGTAGAACCAGGAGTTTCTGTGTCCAAGCCAGCTGGAACTATGGGCTGGTGTTGAAAGTGGCATTTCCTCACAGGGTTGGCAAATCTGGCCTCTGACTTTGGGGCCCAGCTGCTATAGATTCTGGTGGCTGGGCTGTTCCAGTTCAGGTGCCCACGCTACTACCCCTGATCACCTTGGTCTGATTCAGTCTACAGTGGACTTTTGACTTGTCTGTGGTTTCTCCACATTACGCCCCATGAGCTCTTGTTACGTTCCAGCACCCCCAGCAAGCCTGGTTGAGATAAGTGGCTTATATAATAGATGGGATAGGTGCTTATTCAGGTTGAAGGCCTCGCTGTGCTTGTGACTTTATGATGTTGGAACTGCCCTCATCTGCTCCTGCTCATCCTGCTTCCAGTGTCTTTTTCCCATTAAAGGTTGTAATGGAATGTTCCATTTTGTGGTGGGGGGATGGACCTATTGGTAATACAAAAGTTTCAATCTTCATTTTCGTAACTGTATACCTTGCACCTTAGTTTTGAAAGAAAACCTGAATAATTTATAGTGGCTACCCACCTAATTTTAGTCGCGACCAATTCCAAGTCCAGCGAAGCATCAACCCATCTCTTCAAACTGCCAAAAACGCCAACGTCATCCGAGGGCTTAGCGCACTTGCAGGAGATCATTTGTCATTTGGATTATGTTAACTAATGATGGCAGCTGTGCCATCCAGGATCCCCATATCTTGGCAGTTGACTATGTCAGGAGTAAATGAAGAAAAAAATTATTATTTTTATATTTTCCTGGGTTGCTTTAAGAGTGTTTATTGCGACTCTTGGTTGTTATCATTGCTTTGGTTGTAAGCCTTTATTCTTTCCCTGTAATCAGACAAAGGTCGCAATGATAAAAGCGATTAAAGCTTGGCTGCTCAAGGAGAACTGTGATGGGCACACGCCAGGGCTGGAAATAACCATGCGAGAACATCACCCTGACAGCTTCTTATTTATCATAACACCCTCCGGTCCTTCTCCTCACATTGAATGGACCTTTTGACACACATGCATATGATACATTGTTTTTTGTCTATGATTTATCACTTTCCATAAGGGCCTTGTGTTGTTATTAGTTACCCAACCTCGGGGCATGCGTGTAATCAGGCGTAATGAAGTTAGGGGCTGGTTTAAAAATGGACAGCACACTTACATGGACAATAAAAGGACAAACTCATTAAAGGTAATCGCTGGTCTGCTGTGTCCTACTTTAGCATGGAGGGACGGGCCTGGTGGAGGCACTCTTGCTAAGAAGTCATTAGAGTGCGTAATTAAAGCCCCAGAATGATTAGATATGATAAAATAGGTTTGACGCTCTCTAATAGTTTGCGTAATCAACGTTAATAAACTTTAAGGGAGGGAATTGTATTGACATTTCAGATACAGACGTTTCATGCTCACTGTGTATTAGATGGAAAAAATAGTTTTTCTGTTTTTTGTGGAGTTTCCACAGAGTTCTAAAAAGACTCAGAGCACGGGATGTCACTTGCAGTGTTGTTTGTGCAGACATTAGGATTTTGATTATTCTGTGTGCTTGTGTGTGTGTGTGTGTGTGTGTGTGTGTGTGTGTGTGTGTGTGTGTGTGTGTGTGTGTATCCATATATCTCTCTCTATGTGCAGACACACACCCTT
>JBBPDE010000015.1:6411372-6421696 GCA_037974605.1 Nannopetersius ansorgii | reverse complement strand
GTGTGTGTGTGTGTGTGTGTGTGTGTGTGTGTGTGTGTGTGTGAGAGAGAGAGAGAGAGAGAGAGAGAGAGAGAATGCACAGACTTCTCTTTGCAGAGCAGCTACTCAAATTTTATAGCTAACTGGCCTTGGAGACAAACTTGTTGCTATGGAGGTCTTGGTGTGTGTGTGTGTGTGTGTGTGTGTGTGTGTGTGTGTGTGTGTTCCATCAGTTGTCCAAAATGTGTGGGTTGTTGAAACGTATTGACTCAGAGGTATATAGAACGTTTATGAGGGTAAAAGAGTGATACATCTGAAAAAGTTTCTCCATTATGAATTGAGTTTTACAAAAATGGTTTTAGACCAAAAGCATCTCCAAACTGTCATAAAACAATCAGCCACTGTATTTATAACTATCTCAGGTAATAACTGTCTGTACAGGATTTTTGAGGCACTGAGCTCATCCCATTCACCACCACTGTGTTCTATTTTGATCAGTGCGTTCCTCTAGAGCGGTGCGTTTCACATCAAACCCACTCTGAATGACTCGGTTCACATCTTAACCATTTAATTATGCAGAAATGTTGAAAAATCAGTGGAATTCCCCCTGAAGCTTGATATTGACCCAATCGAGAGCTTCTATTCGCTTTGCCCAGCCTGGAGGCAGTAACAAAGTTCTAACGCAGCTCGTAGGGTGTGCTCACTGATACTAAAGATTTATTTATGATAAAGTTTGTTTGCTTTTTTTGTTTGTTTATTCATTCATGTACGCTGGTCACCCTGCAAAACCCACCACAATCGCCCCCATCAGAATCGACTGCATTACATTTTGTTGACTTGCTTCCTTCAGTTTTCTCGGGGGGCCGTTTAGGTCTTTTCCAGATGATCGTGCAGTTTATTCCATATGGCTTCAGACGTGCTGTGAAGAGTATATTTGCAAGTGCTTGAATGGAACTGATTACTTTTGCTATATGTACGTTCACCTACGCGGCGCGGCCTCACCTACTCGGCGTATGGTGCTGATTGATAATCACGGCCAGTTTGTCTCTACGCTGGAGAATAGGCCTGATGCGTTTGATCATTAGCTCTTAAAAGGCTCGGTGGTAAAGTCAGTGGGGGGATTCTGGGTTTGAGTGGAGAACGCTGCTGTTTTAAGTCATCCTCTTTGTGTAAGTGGAGTTACACTACTCTTAAGTGCAGCGTCCCATGTGACTGACGCAATCTCCACTCCACTGCTGTAACAATACAAACACACTCACACACACCCTCACACACATAAAATCACATTTTATATCGCCGCTTTTATGTTTCTCTCACTATTTTACAAGCAAGGCTTTTTGAGCGTTCATGCTGGGATGACTGTCCCCGTTGTCTTTCTCTCCACATCACTTCTGAGTCAGTCATTTTTTTTATAATTTTGGTCCGTTTTGTATTTTTCCCTAATAAAAGTCTTCCCCTCACGTCTTTCCCGTACAAAAATAATTTCAGTAACTTGATAACACTTTTCTTATCGCTTTAAGGCAAATGTTAAGCAGTGAGGAATAAATACGAGTGCATAAAGGAGAAGAAGACACACACACACACACACACACACCCACACAAAATCAATTTTAGCTTTTATGTCTATTAGACAAGCAGGACTTCTGGGTCAAAGTTATAGAGCTGCGTGATATTACAGAATGCCTTGATATTTGGCACTTACTTTATCCAGTATATGCTCTTTTCAAAGGCTTTAGATATTTTACTGAAGGCTCTGTCAGATGTGAGTATGCTCTGGATATGTACAGCACTGTGCAGAAGTTCTAGGCAACTATGCATATTGTTTAAGCTATTTTTCAGCTTGTAATAAAGTGTCCTTCTGCTAGCAATTTGCAAACAAACAAGAACACAGTTCAAAGTATCAAGATTTATTTTCTTAGTTTTGTGTTTTGTGAGCTGGTGAGGAGAACACAGGTTTGGTTCCAGGTTCCTCCTCGGTTCCTCCAGCCGTTGTTTGGATTTGTGAAACTCCATCAGCAGCTCCTGATTTAATTTAATGAAGACTTTAATTAAACCACGCTTATCATGGAAACTACAGATAATACTGGACTTCCATAAGAACACACTGATATACTGAACATCACTATTTACTGTATAATGTTATTTGTATTTATTTGTTTTAGTCCATTTAGTATATTTTGTAATATTAATGTCAAATAAAAACCTCACTGCTCATCTAAAGAGTTTTTAAATATTTTTTTTTGCCTGTGTCTAAAATCTTCTGCTCAGTACTGTAGAAGATGTCCATAATAAGGTTAGACTGATACCAAATCTGTGATATCAGTAATAAATATCAATTAATACCTTTATTAAATACTAACAATTGAAAGAAATGAACTGAGTAACACAAACTCTTACAATGCTGGGTAAATAATCTGAAATCTTTAAAGATTCAAGACTCTGAATGTAATAAATACAAGTAATACAAACCAATGTTTGTTCAGTTAGAATTAAAACTATATTTAATAAATTTCCTTCTTTCAGTTGCACTAAATAAATACCAGTAATGAACACCCAAGTTTGCAAAATGTACCTAATATATATATAATTACTGAAGCTCTTTTTTGAATTTTGCTGGAAAAGTACTAGTAATCAGTGTCAGTGTTTGAAAGACTCTACTTAATAAATACATTTCCTGGTCAGTTATTACTGGTTAAATACCAATGTTTGCAAAAGTTCCAAATGTATCTAAACTTTTTCACTCTGACTGGTTTGAGGATGTACTCTGTCATCACTGCCCTGTTTCAGTTTTGTATCTTCTGAAAGTAGCTGTATTTTACAGCTAGCATCTACAGTTGTCTCGCGTTTGGGAGGAGGCGGGGAGGGTAGTGTTTGTGTGTGTGTGTGTGTGTGTGTGTGTGTGTGTGTGTGTGTGTGTGTGTGTGTAGTATGTGGGTTCAGTGTGCAGCCGTACCCTGGAAGAAGGGCGGATCAAAGTGGCGATTTCCTTTTTCTTCTTCAGTTTAGAAAAGAGTGTGCCCTGCTGAGCGCTACTGCGTACCCATTGTGTGTACATGAGAGTGTTAGCGACTTGGCACACACACACACACACACACACACACACACACACACACACATACCTCTCTTTCTGCCAACTCCGCTCCCCCGAGCCCATCTCTGTCTCTGTCTGTGTGCTTTCAGTACTGGAAGTCACCTCCTCTGCCTTTCTATCGCAAAGCAGGTGAACAACAGGAGGAGCGCCACTCCTCTCAGCGTGCTGCAGAGCGGGCTCAACTTTTCTTTTTTTTTTCTTTCCGGGAGGGGAAGAAAGGCAAGAGAGGAAGATTAAAAACAGCCGTGTGATGTGGAGAGCTGAGCCGCCTCCTGAGGATTCCTGGCATAATAATTTAAATGATCAAATGATCCAGAGGAGACTTGTTAGCGCAGAAACAGCCTCCTAGTTGGCCCCATGGGCCTCACACTGAGCCACATGCATTGCAAAACAGCTCCTCTGTTGTGCTAAAGAATCTCACCATCTTTTTTTTTTAACCACACTACTTCTTTTTCGGTGAAGTCTCTTTTTTTTTCATCCCCCTCCTACATTGTTGGATTTGTCTAGATAAGTATTTGAGAGCAACTTGAGGAGCCAAGGTTGGCTGTTGCTAATGGAAGCGGCTTTGTGCGAAGAGTTTTTATTTCGGGTTTGGTTGAACTCGCACTTTGAGTGCAAGGAGCCATTAGAGCATCTGAAGTGAAACTTAACCAATTTCACAAATGAGTGGAGAGGCGGAGTCGCAGTACAGCCTTCACTGTATACTAACACCCCATCTGTCTTGCTGTGTGTGTGTGTGTGTGTGTGTGTGTGTATGTGTGTGTGTGTGTGTGTGTGTGTGTGTGTGTGTGTGTGTGTGTGTGTATGTGTGTGTTCCGTCAGACCCAGCTCCGGTGCTGGAAGCCTCCCACTCGCTGGAGGAGCGTCTTTCCGAGCTGCAGAGCTCATCCCCGGACAGTGAGTCCTTGGTCAGGGAAATCTCGGGCCACTGGAGGAGACACCTGGAGTGCCTTAACAACGCAGGTCAGCACCCAGTTTCAAATCTCACCAAGCCCTACAGACTGAACTTCAGTCTAAATCAACCCTGTGTGCTGCAGCACTTCATGGCACTTTATAATAGGGGTCATCACTTCTGGGCCTGGAAGCCCACTGTCCCGCGCAGTTTGATGATTTCCATTTTCAGACACGCCGAATTCCACTCAGAAGGTAGTTTGCAGGTTTAGTAGGTGCATTTGAGTAGTGTGTGCTCGACTCCAGCCATCCAGGATTGGCACTGATGACCCTCGCTCTAAAGACACTGGGAGAAAAGTGCTTTTTACACTACAGGGGTTAATAAAGAGCTTCAGCCTCCCTGGTTCACAGGAGGAGGAAAAATCCATCAGGCAGTCAATGTGGATTTTGAATGCCGAAAACATCACAGTTCTATTATTCTGCAGGATGTAATTCAGTCGTGCAGTTTGTAACTAAAATTGTATGACAACAAAAGCCACCCAGACCTTTTCCTGTCATCCCAAAGAACGAAAAACGATAGAGTATATTTGAGCAGAACAGTAGACAATTGACCCATACTTGCTCCTCCCATAAATGTGTTTTTTCATTGGAAGTGTAGAGGTTTAACAGGTTTTACAGAGCATCACTGTAGCAGAGAGCTCAAACAGCCTAATGTAATTAATTTGGAATGTATTAGAATATATTTATTTTGGGCAAAGTCACTCCTTTCTCATTAGGTTGAATGGAGTGCTGTGCAATCGTTAATGGACTCCGCATCAGTGGTGGCCATCTGATCACACAGAGCATCTTTTGCAGTAACTTTCCTTTGACCTCTTTCACAGAAAGTAAAGAGGAGGGCTCAGTAACCGTACAGAGGGTAGAGGGATCAGAACGGACGCCCCATATGATGACCCCAAACAGCACACCGAGCCTCCAAGATGGCGGCTCACCTCCCCACAACCACCAGAGCCTGGACGAAAGGTGCGTTATCTGTACACTAATTCTCAGCAATTATCCAGTCACAGAAATAATAACACATGCAATTTAAAGCGTTTATGTTGAATATACTATACTTCTTGTGATATTATTACGTCTGTTACTTATGTAATGTGATATATTTCTCCTTCTTAGTTTTATATATAATGCTGATAATGGTAAAACAGTGGTTAATCTGAAAAATACCAAACTGTGTCAAATTACTTGTCTTTTATCTTCACCGTTCAATTATCCTGTGGGATTTTACGGGAATTCACCTTTAGTAGTTAGAGACATTGCCTGTAGAACATCTCTTGAAACTGAGATTCAACATGACAGTCAATCTGCAGGTGATGGAGACGGATGTGTTGTGTTCTTCTTAATGCTGTGAGTGTGGCATGTTGTACTAGTTAGTGCTGAACACTTTGTCTCCTCAGGGAAGCAGATGAAGCTGACACCACGCTCTCTGTCAGGCTGGCACACGCTGAGGACAGGATCAAAGCTCTCCAGTCATGTTAGTATTGATTTAACCCACAGACCGCTTAGGCTTGGTATTAGGTCAGAGTTAAAGTAGTAACTCTATTCCCTGTGTGTTTACAGCACTGAACAAAGCCCAGTCAGAGCTACAGGAGCTGAGGTGTAAATATGACCGAGAAATGGCCTCCAAGTAAGTCTTTATTATAAATATTATACATTTATTATAAACAAGTGTTTCGAACCTGTCTGAGTAGTAGTACTGTCTCTGTTCTGTCTGTAGTTTATATTATACCATATCTAGTTAGCTACTTATGTATAAGCCCTAAGATAGAACAGTTTATCTAAGTCTAACAACAAACCCATACTACTACACAGTGGTGAAGTGTCTGGGTGGGTATAGTGTGCACTGTGAACACATACTACATTTACTTTGCTTTGGTAGATGGCTCTATGTAAAAGCAACATACGGTTTTAATCATGTTATAGAAATGGGTGAATGTAGTACGGGACCATTAATGGTATATTATAATGTGAGGTCAGAATGATGTTGATGAAGGATAAGGCTATGAAAATAATTTCACAGTACATAGTGTTTACATTTTACAAAGATTTATCCATCCAGTATCTGAACCTCTTATCATTAACCACAGTTGGGGCAATAGGGCAAAAGACTAGGAAACATCCTGGTCACCAGTCCATCAAGGAGACAGTAATGAGGAGAAATTACCAACTCGTGATCCCATTTAACTGTACTATTAAAGTTACTGTGTCGTCTTTATGAGATAGCATTTAACCCACCTGTTTTGTTTTGTTTTGTTTTTTTTTTTTTCCATTTTTGGACTGGAGTGTGACTGCTGTTGTCCTTATGCCATATATTCAAATAACATGTTTCGATGTGTACACTTTTTTCCTACACTGCTATTCTAGCTAATGCCCTATTATTAGTGTTATTGGGCTGTAGAACAGTGGCCACCACCGCTCCAGGAGATCTTTCTGCCATGTTTAGCTTCAGTCTGCATCTACCATGCTGCCCTCTCCTCCTTACCCAATGCTTCAGCCAATCAGGGACTTCTGAAGAAGCTTATTATTCAGAACCGGTGCTGCAGGTTGTGCCTGGAACTAGACTTCTCAGGAAGGTACATTTCCAGGACCTGAGTTTGTGACGAGCGCTGTAGAGGGTAGCGAAAAAAAAAAAAGCGAAAAAGCCTGGGAACATATTTTGCATTTTTCATGTTTCTATATGGATATGTATAATGTTTTTATCGCAGTAAAGATCTGGGGCTGTTAGAAAAATGGACCTGGTCACATCCCTGTCTGTCATGGTCAAATCAAAGCTGAGAAGAGACTATTCACACAGACGTATCTTGTGCCTGTTTATTAAGAGAATGTATATATCAGAATCAGAAATCCTGAAGGAAATTGTTTATGTTATGACTGCACAGTCACACAGAGACTCAGAGATAAGCTTGAGTAAAAATACTGTGTAAAGTAATAATACTATATAAAGTATAAATACTATAGATAAATAACAATATTGACATTAGTAGTGTTGTTTCACATGGTAGACTAGTGCACATAATAAAAAAGTAATGCACATTATGATCATGATTTAAACACAATAAGACGACTGAGTAGCAGCAGGTTATTGTGCAGATTATCATGTGGGTGTGTGACAGAGGGAGGAGTTTAAGAGTGTGATGACAGTGTGGAGAAGGTATAGTGTAGTGTAGAATAGTAGATGTTTCTTATAATTAAAGTTCACATTTTCCTGTCAAATCCCCTCTATTCTGTCTTAATCAACTCTCCTTTTCTCTGAAAAAGCCCATTCCTGCACCCGGAATAGGCATTTTAATGTCTTCCCTGCTCAGAAACGCACACTTCAGTGCAGATGGGACTCCTCAGTTAATTAGCTGATTAGTTGATCAGGTGTGTTAGAGCAGGACAGAAACCAAAATATGCAGGACGGGGGGCCCTCCAGAACTCAAGAAGTCTTATCTCCTCAAATCATGCATTAACATGAATTATTTTATCTGTGAGGCATATCTCCACCCCAGCTGTGCACGGGAGTGTTTGTGTGTGTGCAGCAGTGGGAAGAGGGGTGTTAGCCCTTTCTCTGTTTGTCTGTGTGGCTCTGGCTGTTGGTCTGTGTCAGACCTGAAGAAGGATCACTCCATTTACAGATGGTCGCAGTAAACACTTGGGCCCGTCACCGTCTCCCGACATAATGTTTCCAGCTCACGCCTCTAACGAATCTGGAACTCATACGAGAGGGTTGTCAATAGGCGTTCGCAGTAAACGGCCGCTTTGTTCGGTTCTGCTATGCCAGGCCCTAGAACGCTCGACTAATGGATTTTCTTCCAGGCTTAATCCATGCTGCAATTGAACTGAAAGTTTTCAGATAAAGCGCACTCCCCCCTTTCAGTTGGATTTGAAGAATTTTCCATTTGACTCCCTCTCTCTCCCTCACTCTCTCTCTTCTCCTTCTGTTCACCAACCAAACTACTGATCTGACAGGTCCACGTTTTTTGACCGAATTCTGGTTCTGCACAGGCATTAGTGATCATTCCTGAAACTCAGTTAGATCCACCCAGGAATTTATTAGCACAGCCACTTGTTTACCCTGAGAGAGAGAGAAAGAAAGAGAGAGAGAGAGAGAGAGAGAGAGAGAGAGAGAGAGAGAGAGAGAGAGAGAGAGAGACCGGAACAAAGTTGCACATAAGTCTTGCTCGGTGAGTTCAAAAGGTGGTGTGGAGTCTTGAGTGAAGCCTATCTCTGATTTTGCTCTTAAAGCAAATGTGCTCTAATTGAGAGGGGATCTTTGTTTAGAAGAACCTCAGAGATTCATGTATTTAATCAATCTTTCAGCCTTCCTCATTATTCAGCCTCTCCACCTTTTGAAAATCAACTCCCTGATGACTGAGAGGAAACTGTTGAACTTCAAACAAACCTTATGAATAATCTCCCCGAGACGCTATTCAAATGAGCGCTCTCTGATTGTTGGGAGTGTGTAGGCATGTCGAGATGTGATGTCGAATAATGCGCGATAGATGTGACTCACTCTGCTTTAATGACGGGAGACCTTGCTTTCTCCGTCTTTCTTCCTCGTTTCAGCGACTTTCTCCGGCTCTTAGCAACTTTTCAGGGGGTTTTATAATTTGGCTGTTTTTGTTTATGGTGGGGAGGTCGTTTTGTGAGCTGTTTGAGAAAAGATACGCGCGGTGTGACAACGCCGGCGTTCATTTCTGGAGCAGCGCATTTGTCGGGAGGGCGTGCGTCATGCGCTGACAAAGGCGGAAGATGAAAGATGGCTTGGATACAGGAGTCTTTTTGTGGTGAAACACTGCCGTTCAAGTTCGCGATCATTGATGATATTAATAAACAGTATTCAGTAATAACTCGTATATAGTAGATCACAATGTTCTAAACTCGACACTAAAACTGGCAGTCTATTTACTGATTTTGGGCCAAAAGCAGTTGAAGAAGAAGTACTTTATTTGAAATGTGACATGCAACAAAATGCAGTGATGCAGTGATGTGTAAAAAAAAATCTTTTTTTAAAGGTTTTAGAAAAATAAACTGTAATGACCTATTTATAATTTATAATAATTTCTTCTTGTTTCTATGCTGTTTGATCAGCAAGACTTGGTCATCTGATTTTGAACAGTAGTGAACAGAGAAATCAAGGAAGAATGAACCAAAAGTATGTTCTGCTTGAACCTCTTTTACGTTAAATATCCAGGATACATTTCACCAGATTGTGCCTCATTCTCCCCTGCATTCAGAGGCGAGTTATCAGTACTGATGCTGTATGACCTAAAACACTGTCGCTGTAGTTGTTTGACCCCCCTGTGTTTATTGTACCTTCCAGAGCGGAGGAAGTGGGCGTGCTCAGGACAAACCTGGAGAAGGCCAACCAGGTGAGTGCAGGCCTCTCCATTCTGCCACTGATTGAGAATCCTGTATTTGTTAAGATAATCACCTTTTGTAATCAAGCCTCAGGGCTTTAATTAGACACCCCTGCAGCCCGTCTTCCTCTGCCCCCACCCTCCGTGCTCTCAGGGCCCCCGTGATTAGCAGTCTACATTTCTGCAGGCAGCGGAGGGCCACCAGACAGCGGAGCGCGACGGCTGCTGAGAGAGAGGCGTGATGCGGCGCCGAGCCGAGTGGCGAGAGCGCGGGGAGGCTGTTAGTTGCCTCGTCGCACTGATTGCTTCCTCTTTTTTCCGCTTTTTTTCCCTTTCCGCAGCGATTTTCTCTTTCTCCACTTCGCCAGCAGCTCTTAGATAAATGTTCTGAAAATGAGTCATTAATTAGCAGGCCGAGTGTGACAGAGCAGGTAAACAGTTTGGGAAGAAAGTGCCTGCGAGTAAACACTCACCTCAGCAGAACAGGGCGAGAGAGAGAGAGAGAGAGACAGAGAGCAGCATGCTTTCCTTCACTCAGCTCTCTCTCTATCTCCATTTCATTTTCTCTGTATGTTTTATTAACTTCACTTTAACTCTTAAAACTACACAGTTACAAAATTTGTTTACAGTACATTTTCAGTCTGTATCAACAGGTCCGCACTTCCAGACATTTTCATTTTTAGTGTCAAAACAAGACCGGATGCTCAATAAGTCATTAAGTGCTTTAGTAGTGAATGCAGCGTGTGGTCACAATGTGTACAGCACAAATACAACCCTTTTATTTACTATCCGAACCCAGCAGTGAACTTACGAGCCTCTTCTGAGTTTCTGTGTCATGTGAGGAATGGTACAATGGTACAATGGTCTCTATGACTTGTGGTGTTCTTTATGGCTCATGTATTGTTTGGTTAGGTGTTGGCTAGGTATTCTGTGACAGTTGTTGTATAGATGCTCTGACTGCAGTATC
>JBBPDE010000015.1:6389044-6399152 GCA_037974605.1 Nannopetersius ansorgii | reverse complement strand
CTCTCGAAACCTGGCAAATAGCAGATTAGTTTAATTAGTCGTATATGAGTGAACAGAAATAGAAGACAGGCCCTCCATTTTTCTGTTTTAATGCCTTTGCTCAAGGCATAAGACATTCTCTCTAGTCATTCTCTTGTATTCTTGACTTTGTATGTTGTCTCGATTGTTCACTTATAAGCAGGTCACGGATGCGGCGGGAGGTCCTCATGGAGGGTCCCCAGGACAACGACACGGACGCAGAGCCTCATAACTACTCTCCATCGGTGGTACGCAGTCCCGTCTCTGATGTTGACGAAAGAAAACAAACTCCAGGGAGTCTTATCCGTCCTCTCAGCAATGGGCAAAGACCTCTGCCCATTAAACAGGAGGCGGGTGAGCTGGAGGAAGCGGAGGAGCTCCGTGTCAGGCCGGCTAAATGCTCCTCCTTGGGAATCCAGTTCCCCCAGCTGAAGACTGAGAGAGAGGAGCAGGTGTCTGGTTACAGGGACCCAGCACTGTCCCCACACTGTCCCCAGGGCCTCAGGGAGGATGAAGCAGGTAGCAGCCAGGTCCAGGGTCTTCATCCAGGACCTCTGTCCTCAGAGGGTGTCCAGAGAAACAGTGTGGCCGCCTGCGAAGGTGAAGACCTGGATAAGTCACCGGTGGATCCAGTCAGCTTCAAGGCCTCGTCGGAGCCCTGCCGCGGCAGCCTGGAAGTGTCCCTCAACTCCCCGTCCGCAGCTTCCTCACCCGGCCTCATGATGTCTGTCTCCCCTGTCCCGTCCTCTTCTGCCCCCATCTCTCCATCGCCACCAAACCTGCCCCCAACAAGCACTAACTCCAACCACGAGCCCTCGTCTGGCCCCAGCTATGGCCTGGACAACCACCAGTCCCTGCACAACCCTAAACTCAGCAAGAGCACTCAGAGGCGCAACGAGAAGATGGCCAACCTGAACAACATCATCCACCGCCTGGAGCGAGCCGCCAACCGTGAGGAGACCCTGGAGTGGGAGTTTTAACTTCAAGCGACTAGCTCTTGTCCCAGACACTGAAGTCTCTGTAAGAGAACTTTTTTTCTGGAAAAGGCTCTCCAGGAGGTTCTGTCTCCTAAACGTTGGAGCTTGGCTCCACATTTGCCTGTCTGGTTGGCCTCACAAGGGACAGAGATTTAAAAAAATTTAAAAAAGGAGTAATACCCTCCAACTCGCAGACAAAAAACCCAAATCTCCCCGTCAAAGACTTTTAAGAAAGAAAAAAAATATTTATAAACGTGTTTTAGGTATTTTGATAAAAGGATCTTACTTTAAATTCTATGTTACAGCACTAGCTGTTGTTTTAAACAATGAAGGAGAGAAATACTCTTTGACATGAAGACTTTGCAGCTATGGTGTCATGAAATGCACACTGAAGTCCTGTAGATTGCCACTGGGTGAGATTATTTCAAATGAGACCTCTGTCTTAAGCCATCAAAAAGCACTACTTATTTAAAAAAAAGAGACACTGACCAAATTTGCTACTTTTTGAATAGCAATTTTTCAGATTTTGTCTGTAAGACGGGACAGTTTAAGTCAAATAACATGAGAACTTCATACTGACTGAGGGATAGTCCTTAAAGACTCTAAATAGTGAACAATGCGTATGTACTTAGTTTCTTGGTGACATGTTTTGGAACATTTGTTACACAAGCGTATAATGTGTGGTTGTACGTGCTGTAGAAATTGTCTGCAATAGCCTTCTCCGAACAAGATGTAGCATGGTACTCAACTTACCCTCTTATCCTCTATAGTTAGTAACCTGTGATATACTTGAGCGATAAAAAAGTGAAAACGTTGGAAAATTCTGCAAAAAGTAAGAAAAAAGGAATCGTAAAAAAAAAAAGAAAAAAAAAAAGAAAAAAAGTTTAACGATAGAATCTTTTCAGTGAACTTGTTCTTGTTTTTCCTTTAAGGATTATTTGAGGTTTACAATAGGGCCTTTTGTGCACCTGGAAGTGAGTGAGCCATTTGCCACTTGTAGAGCAATGTACTTGTCTTTAATTTCTTTTACTTTGTGTTTACCTCACTCTCCCTCTGATGCACTGATCGCGCAGACATAGGCCAAGGCAAGGCTGCTTACCTCAACGTCACGGTGTCGAACCGGAGATCTGATCCCTGTGATTCAGAGTCTTTTGTCCCAAAAAGATTGGATCCAGTCACAGTGTAATATAAGCTTGAAACGAGCCTCAAAGACCATTTTGAGAGAAACTGATGGAATAGACTAATCAACTGGGAACTGTTAGCATGCAGGGGTTTCAGAGCAACCATTTGTTCATTTTTTTTCCCTCTTTTGTTGTTGTTGAGGTGTCTGAATCCAGCTTTTTTCAGTAAACACTCAATCCACACAGTCCTTATGGGACCCCCCCAGACCCCCGCTGTCTGGCCCTCTAATATGCACCATCACACAGATGGGCAGCAGCTCCACCTTCTGACCTAAATGCCTTCTTCTACATCGTTGCTGTCATAACAAAACCTTCCTAACATTCTCTTTAAAGTATATTAATGCTAGTAGTTTTTGTTCAAGACCTTTTGAGCTGCTCCATTCTTAATGAGGAGCTGAAGCTTATGAAGTGTGGTAACTAAACTACACCACACAAAGCATACTGTCGCTTTGTACCACTATTTCTCCAAACTGTTTGGTGCTTTTAAATATTTTAGTTCATATTTCAAGCATTTTGTCAACAAGAAGAACATATTTATGAATAGATTAAATAGTAATTATCTGAAATGTTGGATTTCCACCTATTTTTTCCAAATGCACCATTGCTTAAGGTGCTTGATTCTTAAGATGGAGAGTTTTGGTGTGAAATACTAAAACGACTCTTCTACAGAAGAGTCTATATTGAGTCTATATTGTTCATAGTGGTGGTGAATGGAACCAGAAGTGTCTGTAACATCTAAATCACAGAAAGTTGTTAGATATAAACAAATCACTATAAACATGTAAGCCTGAGACATTACTTTAAGATTTGTGGGTGGCGGTAGCTCAGTGGGTAGGATACTTGCCTCTGGAACAAGAGGTCACAGGTTTGAATCCTACCTCCAGCATACCACCACTGGGTCCCTGAGCAAGACCCTTAACCCCAAGTTGCTCCAGGGAGACTGTCCCCTGTAGTTACGCAATGGAAGTCGCTTTGGATAAAAGCGTCTGATAAATGTAAATTTAGGTAAAAATGTATGTCATTATAGTGTAGAGGTTCATGCAGAGAGATGCTTCACTATTTTACCATCATCATTATTAAATATCAACATTCAGAATGTGTATTACATTTGTGTTGTAGGATGTCTGGTTCCAGTCAGCACTACTATGAAAAAGATCAGAGTGGCTTTCTCTCACATATTCCATTTCACATCACCATGAATGCCTGTTTACTTGACCACATCTTAATGATTGAATTAAACCTGGTGGAATACCTCTTTAATTATTACACTGGTAAATTGCATATTCACTTGAATCATTTACGACTCCGTCATACTTATCATTTCTATTCGTCATTTTTATTTATTACACAAGTTTAGTAATGGTTTGCTCTATATCTGTAATCATGTAATGTTGTGAAGATGAACGGGGGTTAACATACATCCACTGCCACCAAAACGTTAATTCCAGAAATGAATAATAATATAATGGTAATAATATAGAAATAATGTTACAAGTTTTGGTATGACAGCAATGATTCTCACTGACTGCGTGTGAGAGAGGTCAGTAAGGTCGTGGCTGTCACTGCAGTGAGCATCCTCATGATGACCTGTCCTGGGGGACCAAGAATTATGACAGGCACAGCTGACTGTTTTGAAACTGCTCACCTACAGTGTTTTACAGTGACCAGTTCATGCCACTCACACTCTGCTTCAGCCTTCACTGGTTTATTCACCTCAATGCGTCTGACATTACTCCTTTACCACTTCACTCAACAGCATTTATCCATTCCAGCTTCTCTTCTCCGCAGGAGTGGCCAGGTTTTGTTTCACTGTTTTGAAAAAAAAACAAAAAGTTCAGAAACATTGTAGGGAAAACAAGAGAAGACTTACACGGTGAAATGTTGGCACTTGGCAAAGCTATAGACTTTTGAAAGACTGTTAACATGTCACATGGTTGTGGGAGGCTTGATTTAACTAATAGTAACATGTTTTAAGACTTTTCAAGTCCTGTGCTCACACAACAGGCCAAAACTTCCGGTTTGTCAGCTTCTTACTTTTAACTTTCCATTCCACCCTAAATGCCGCAGTAGTCAATGGAGCTGCTGCACTACTTACAGCACTTACAGAGCTGCAGTTCATGAACCAATAAAGGTGGAGCAAGAAATTCAGATTAGAAGCTGGTGAATGAGAAGCCAAATTAAAAAAAAAAAAAAAACAAACTAAGCACCTCAACCATTTTTTAAGCATCTGATGAATCTAGAACTAGGCCTGGTGTTTTGGGGTGTTCTGCTGCTGGTTATTGAAATGCTGTCTATTTTTTATTTATTTATACTTTGGCAATGACACATGTGGTTTTCCTACTGGGTTACCTTTTTTTTAATACTCTCTCAATATGTATAGGTCTTCAATACCTCGTTTGAGAACTACTTACAGCACTTACCGTTGAAAAAAGATGAAGAGTCAAGAAAACGTTTTGAGTATGGAAATTATTCTAACTTTAGTGTTCCACAAAGTCTTTGCCTTGATGTATTGTCGAAGTCGGTAGTAAACACTTGCACATGTCTAACTAGTACTGAGGATTGGAATTATAAACACATGTATAGATATATAAATATTACACATTTACCGAGAAATACTAGGGGTTCTCGACACTAGCGTGCTGATATATTTAAATAGAGTGTACAGTTATATTAACCAAACACACAGAGTCAGACCTTGTCTGGCAAGCTTGCCCATGTCCTAGGAACTTCTCTCAGGGTAGTCTTGCTTCTTTAAGCTTTACAAGAACCTGTCAGGTCACATTACTGGTCAGCTTCAACTGTTCGCGACCACTATTTGTTTGTTTTGCCTCTTTTTTCCTAGAGATTCCATTCTCAGCCTAACATAACGGCATTCGTGGAAAGCTCAGAGCGACCTGGAGCATGAATGTTAGCTGAAGATGAGGTGCTGAAAGCTGAAATCAGGACAATGACAAATTAGTGGTGCTTCTGTTTAATCTTACTTTCCATCTTATTTTGGTCTGTGTTGAATTCCGGAGGTATCTCGACCATATCGAATAGTGTGCGGCCCAAAAAGAAATACCTTTTCTTTGGAAAAGCCTAAAACTTAAACCTTTTTTTTCAGCGATAAGGCCACTCGTGTACCTGAAACACTGCAACTGCCCACTTACTCTCCCTGCATTGTTGTCCACAACAGAGATGATTTATAGCAGCAACAAACACGCCATCACCTGAATGAGATTAACCTTTCCTATGATTCTGAGATCTATTTTGATTATTATCTCTCTTTACACCTTTAAATTGGATTCTTTTTTTTTGCATGCACTTTTATTAGGTTTCCTTTGTAAAAAAGAAATTGTACATTGTCTTTTATCTCCCCAAATCGGCACTTGCGCTCCCGAGGTCGGAGAACTGTGTCCCTGGACACTGTGGTGACGCAACACAAAGGGCCTAAGAAGTATGTTACGCACAGACTGATGGGTCTTTACCTCGGAAAGATTTCAGCCATAACATACTCTTACTTTGGTGCTTAGGTGTATCGTGACCCACCGTTATCTCAAAGCCCTTGTGCACACTGTCCACGGTAAAGCCCAGGCAGCTTACCGTAAGTAAGAGGCCTCACTTCACAAATGTTGACTGGAAATCTGAGTCTGACAGTCTAATGCAGCAGGATGTACTTAAGTGTTTGGTTGTTCCTCCCTTGAGCAGCAAAGAGAAGGCAGTGCACACCTGTAAGAGACACCCCCACCCCAACCCCCCACCTCCTCTTTCTTGTGACATTTTACACATTTTTTGGGCACTCATCTCACATCACCTTAATGGGCAGAGCACTTAAGCTTTGATTTTAAAGAGAGGGCAAGAAAATGTCATGTGTCTTTTAATCATATGTATCAAGCCATCATTGAATACAGTACATTATTGTATAAAACCCTTCCATGTTGTGTGTGTTTTTCTCCTACCAAGCTATACATATCTATCTCCCTCTTTCTCCCTCTGTCTTCCAAATATCAGATTTATAGAGGCCTGTGACCTTTTTGATATCCATGGAGATGCCATGCTATACAAAAAAATGTCCCAATCCCTTACAGTTACATGAAATACATGTTTTTCTCTGAATACAGTCAGATCATCTTTACAGGTTTGAAATCTGAATATTGCTCCATGCAACCCAACACCGCTGCACACTGAATTAACAGAAGACAGACATCAAATAACAACACATCCAGCAAACTCTGTCAAATGTGATAATTAGGTTGCTTCAAGAGTCCAGTTTGAGTTTTGTTACAGAACAGAGCCTTCAGTAAAAACCATTTCATGGGTAGTTTGCCCATAGCATTGTGCCATTTTGTATATTCAGTGATATTGAGAAAATGCACAGGACAAACTGTATCAGTTTTGGAAGCTCAACAATTATGTTACAAAAACACCATTTATTTTCATTATAGAGAAAAACAGATTAGGCACAGGGTTCGGAATATGGGAATGACACCAACCACAGAATGAGCCATGACCTCAGAGGATTAGTTTCAGGTTATACATCTGCAAACTGCATGAGAGTTAAAAGATGTCCATTTATTCCAGAAACTGATAAAATACACAAAATGTGTAAAATCTCAATGGATTTAGGACACTAATGATATACTTAAGTGTATATTCAACCTTTTTTAAAGTAGGTTTTAATCTATGATCAGAATAACATGGTTGTACTTTAAATAGGCCCAGTTGTGTTGTAACTGTAGCAAAAGGAAGAGAGGTGAAATTTGTCACATAAAACAAGCACAATTTACCTTCCAGTGTGAACCACAGGAAACATGACTGAATTTTTCCCTTTTGAGACAGTTTTGATCTGATGGTAATAGTGATGGGAAATTCAGCTCTTTTTAGTGATCTGGATCATTTGCCTCAGCTCTCCAAATGGCTCAAATTCAGCCAAATTTAAGGCTGTTTCGACCTAGTATGCTATATAGACAAAAGTATTATTTATGATATAAACACATAAATTCCAAGAAGAGTGGAAGCTGTTATAGATGCAAAAGGGGGGCCAACTCCATATTAAAGTCCATGTATTTGAATGCAATGTCATTAAAGCCCCTGTTGGTGTAATGCTCAGGCGTACCAATACTTTTGTTTACATAGTGTACCAACACCTATATACATAAAAATACATATATATACTCACACATTCATACGTAGGCACATACACATTCATCATCTAATAGAAAATACAGTTAATCAAAATGTAATTTTCATTTAAACTTTAATGTAACAGTGCTGACACATTGCTTGTGGGAAACAGACCCTCTTCTAAAACAGAACCATACAAAAACGTTGGTTAAATTAATGTAGTTTTAACTTTAATATACAAATGTTGGCTACCTGCTCAGATTAAACAGGCCCAAATATGTTCCCGTTTGTTTTACAGACAATCTATATCTACACTGCAGCAGAAAAATTGAAACAAGACACCATTTAGTATTTTTTGTTGCTTTAATGTTGCATTAATTACTTTAATGACATTACATTCGAGTACATAGACTTAAAAGAATCCCTGTTCGTGTGATTGTCAGCGTCCCAATACTTTTGTCCATATTGTCTACCTACACATAAAACATATACAGAAGCACACACAATCATCTCCTGATATAAAATCAATACAAATGAATAAACCCACACCTGTTTTACATAAAGCCAATGTATATCTCTATAAGAGCATAAACGGCAGTAGCCTAGGTGGTCATACACTTGCTTGTGAACCCCGTGACCACAAAATTGCAGGTTCAACCTCCCACTTTCTACCATTGTGTCCTTGAGCAAACCCACAGTTGCTCCAGGCCAGGGGACTGTCCCTGTAACTAATGACTGCAAGTCGCTCTCGATAAGGGCGCCTGTCAAATGACACTTTAAAGAGCATTAAGTTCGAAGAAACCAACCTCATGTTTGCTTATTTAGTAATATTCTGTAAAACAGATTTTTCCTTTGGTTAAATCTACGTATCTGAATGCAACGCCATTGAAGTTCCTACTGGTGTAATGCTCAGGCTTCCCAATACTTTTGTCCACATATTGTACTTAAACGTGTAAACACATACTCACAATCATTTCCTGATCGAAAATAGATAGAACATGAATAAACCCAACCCTGTCTCTCATAATTTATATCTACGTCGAAGCATTAAGGTCGACCTGGAGACCAACCTCAGCTTTGTTTTATTGAGCAATTTTGTATAAAATAGTTTTTAGCCGCTAAAGCTAAAAACGCTCCGTGTTTACAATCTGTACGTGCCCACGCAGCGCAGAGATGGTGCGCGGTGACGTCACCGGCCGAGGCTGGCGATGGCGGCGGTGCTCTGCTGAGGGACGGGCTGTGAGGACCCGCACATGGATTCGAGGCGAGATTTCTCCACTTTCTCGTCGCTAGTTTTGTGTAGCGGGTCTCGGGAAAAAGTGCTGGGAGGTTCTGCTTCGGAGCTTGCCCGGAGATTGTTGCGCAAGCTGTCTCCTGTGTTTGTGGTAGGTGCTTTTGTCGGCGGAGGCCTTGACGCGGGGGGTCCGCCCTCCTTCTCTCTCATAACAACAACAAAAACACAGACTAGCCTAGCCTAGCCACAACACAGAGGCCCTCAGTGTAGTAAGGGTTTTTCAGCTGTCTCCTATATTATGAGTCACTTTGGTATAACTGTCGTAAGAAAGGCATACCACGACTTGTGTACTTGTTTGAAATACACCAAAGGTGTAGGAAGTCCTCAAACTAACGTTAGCTTGTGCGCTAGCCCTGGGATTGAGGCAGCCACTTCCGTCCCAAACTAGCTTAAAACTTGGGTATTAGATGTCTTTGAGAAATTCCAGGTAGAGAAGTACTTTGTGCAGGTTTTGCTTTCGATTCTTTGCCCTTTACCCTCATTAGCGTTTGCTTTTGCTGCTTTAATGTAACGCCACCCCTTCAGAATTGATCTGTGACAAGTCCACTAAGGTAACTAGTTAAACAGCTTTCAAAAATACACATATCTGCAGACATAGCGGGAAAAGATCGTTTGGTAAAACCAGTAGCTGTTAAGAAGTGAGTTTGACTACTACAAGACTGCGTACTTGACAACCAGCCATGAGGGCAGTAATGAATCAAAAGAGCAGCGAGCTGCCAAACAGAGTGACGAGCTTCACAGCAGCTAGAGTGCTGTATGTAGCCTCAGACGACTAAATGAGGTAGGATTTACAGCTGATTTAGGTCTTGTTATAAAACGGATAGCAATGTTGTATGAATACAGGAAAACATTCATGTCTCACATCTAAGTGACTGTCAGAGTTATTATTTTCTTGGTATTCCAGTACGGAAGATTGCAATTAATTGCTAAGCTTTTCTATCATAAATCATAAAACATTCCATTCATTTTATCTCGTTGGTCCCGGTAGCGTTGAATGAAAGTAGATATTTGCTTCTGTTATTTGCTGTAAATGATACAAACTTGCACTGAATGGCTAATCGCTCTGACTTGTGGGGTCTATACTGTGTTGCTCTGTGTGTTTTTGCTTTGATCAAATATAAATAAAAGAAATGCAGTGGAATTATGTGCTCACACAGATGAGGCAGGAAATCAGAGCGAACAAAGAAGCAGGGTCTCTTGTGTCACTCTGAGAGTGACACCTGAGAGAGACTGACTGATTCTTACACTCGCCCACAGTCAGAGGCACTGACCTAAATGTAAGTGGAGAATTGGAGAAAAGGTGCACATTTGTCACACAGGACAGTGCTGCAGTGTTTCGTGAATGCCCTGCGTTGACATAAGGCTTGCCCTCCTTGACAAGGGATTTCTTTCACTTGTAACTGTATATTAGGGCTTTTGCCAGGATGGATTCTTAATGTGGATGGATTCTTTATATATATATATATATATATATGTATGTATGTATGTATGTATGTATATATATATATATATATATATATGTATGTATACATACA